>JAHWLE010000431.1:0-23446 GCA_024679135.1 Phytophthora foliorum | reverse complement strand
GGGGGCGCGGCCTGCGCGCACGCGACGGCGAGTAGCAGCGCCAAAGGCAGGAAGAGACGCAGCATGACGAGCGCGAAAATTGGTGTGGGAGGGAAAGTTGCGGCAAGGAACCGCTTGAGTTGCGCCAAGAGACGGGATAAGCGGGACAGGTTACTGCCCGGACAGGTTACAGGACAGGTTAAACAGGACTCGGATATTACCATGTAAATATCCCAAATTTTGGTGGTAGCCTTGCCGGATCAGGCAAGTGTTGGGATTGACAACTTGTGTATACTTGGCAAGACGACGGCAGGCCTCCAGTCTAAGGTGCACGCACTGGAAACCAAACGTGATGATCGTTAAAGCTCGTCGACTCGTTGCAGGGTCAACCAGTTGCAGCAGCCTTTCGGTTGGCTAATGGATTCTCGCTCGCGCAGCAAATTACTCGTTCCTGATGCTGCTGTTGTGTTGCAAACGTGTCAACTTGACTCAACGCTTTGGATACCCTCCAGCCTCATCTCAGCAGCACAGCTGCGAAGGAAACGCTAGAAACGTTAATGCCCTGCATGACGCCATAGCCGACATGGTATAATATACTGCGGGTGAATCGATCTGATCCCACAGACCGGATCCACCTCGGTCACTGCGATCGGGATGAACAAGCTGTGTATGTTGCTACTATTGCCTGCTGCGTGGTCCTCGTCGTCACCAAGACCGCGCTTAGGCTATCCAAGAGACCTTATCCATCCTTGCCCTATCGGTATCCCCACGTCAGTTCGGCTGTGCCCCGGAAGGAGTTTTTCCTTTCCGTGAACAGCACTGCTGTTTTCCTGGACCCGTTTTGTTTCACTTAATCAATACGGCAAAGTTATCGCTATGTAGCTAGCCAAAATGGGGATAAGATCGATCATCGTTCTCTTCACGCACCGAGTCTATTACTGACAGACCTCCGTCGAGCTTGAACATGAATACCACACGACAACCGTCGCGATGTACATGCTCTGGAGAGTTTCAAGGTGACAGGTGTCTTGCAAAGTGGCGGACGCGTCCCACCTCGATCGATCAAATCTGGGCAATTCATCCCATGTGTCTGGGTGCAACGATCCCCGCTCCGCCGAGGATCGGACCTGCGCCTTCGTTGAAGTCGTGGGGACAGCCCTACATGCTCAAGTTCCTTTGTCTGGAGTTCTCTACCTCACCTCGGCAGCTACGAAACCTGGAAATGCTGTAGCACTTCTTCATCACCTTCCAGCTCTTGATGGTGCTGTCAGGGCAGGCATATGGACAGCGGTGCCGACATGTGGCCAACCGATTGCTTCGAGAGAGTAGATCATAGGAGAAACGGCACTCTATCTCACGCTGTTACCGACCGGCCTGGTGTTGTCCGGGTCGCACCTCGACCTTACTTCTACTGACCCTGCTGCCCGTTGTCCGCCGCGTGAGTCACGAGTGGAGTGCAGCGTGGTGCCCCGGTTCATTTCCGCTTTTGCCTCGAAAGCCCTCACCGTCGATCGGCTGCGTTGGTATTCAAGCTGCATCAAGACTGCAGAATGAACATAGGTAGCAGACGACTGGTGCTGGCACTAGGCTGCGTCCTTGTGGCACTGCAAGTGCTCAGCCAACCGGTGCACGGCCGCACTTCGAACAGCACGACAACAACTCCGACGCCAACCACGGACACCCCGACAGTGACCACAGCAGCTCCTTCGACGTCGAGCTCGTCTTCTTCGAGCACCGAGGTAACAGAGACCCCGACAGGGACCGTGGCCGCTGCGACCGAAGACACGGCGTACACTTGCAGCGGAGACGAAGTAGCCCGCCTCACGACGCTCAACGAGAACAACCCGTACCTTTGGTCGTCGTGCACAACTTCGGCCGTCATCAGTTCGTACGTCTTCCCTTTCAACGGAGAGCTCAGCTTCGCTCAGATGGTCGCCATGAGCGCCGTCGGTGCGTGTGGATACTACTTCCGCGCGGTGCTCCTGGTGCAGCTCCAGGAATGCATCGACGCCAACGTATACATTCGGACGACGGCGGAGACCATACTGCAGCTTGCCGCAACTTCGGGAAACGCCCCGTCGGAAGCTGAAGTCAACGCAGCATTCGCCGTTCGGAAGGCCTACAACTTGGCTCTTCGAGATGGAGGCGGCTCCGCTTCCTATTCGGCCACAAGCGGGGCATCGTCTCTCACCTGGAACATCGAAGGCGACACCATCGACACGACCGCCTCAGCTACCATAACGGGGCAGTTGCTATTGAGCACGGACTTGCAAGTCATCGGCACCTACTACGCTTCGTCGTCTTCTTCCTCCTCGTCCACCGCCTCCGTACAAGATTCAAGGACGCCAGGACAGAGTACTGACACCTCCAGCGCTGCTCGAAGGGAAGCATCGCCGTGGGTCGTAGCATTGGCAGTCGCTTGCACAGCGTTGCTGTTATACAGGAACTAGGGACTCATTCAATCCACACTTATCTATCATCAACTTGCGCACATCCAATTCTGCTCCTACACATGTCCAACTTGCATTCCAAGTCAAATCTATAGCAAATCTGAAATCTTCTTGGCTGCATATCAAATCATTGATGACAGAGTATGCATCAGTCGACATTTGAAACAAATGATGACAACTATGAAAAACTCAAAACAGTTGAAAGTTGCAATAAAAACCAAAATTCTTTATTTTTCAGATCATCCAAGCTGGCGAGACGTCCTGCTAACTATGGTCTCGGCAGCTTGGCCATGCCTGCACGTGGTGCTCGGGACATGTCCGGTGAGCGAAGACGCTGAGATTTACCTCACGCGACTTGGCGCACCTTTCGGTCAATGAAAAATGCAGAGTGAGCTTCTTGGCCTTCGTGCGATGGAGAACTTGAGAGAGTGTCTTGGGAGTTCGACCGCGACACTTACAGCGACGCGCGGACCTCTAGGGTGGCGTCCACCATGTTGCGCAGGGCAGCAATGGTCTCGGGCCACTTGCGGGTCTTGAGACCGCAGTCTGGGTTGACCACGACCTGCTCGGCAGGCAGAAGGTTCAGGAAGCTCTTGAGCTTGTTGACGATCTCCTCCTTGGGCGGCACCACAGGCGAGTGGATGTCGTACGTGCCCGGGCCCAGGTCGCGCTTGTAGCCGATGGACTTGAACGAGCGAATGGTCTCGTCGTCAGAGCGAGCGTTCTCGATCGAGTTGACATCAGCGTCGATGGCATCAATGGCGTGCATGCAGTCCGAGAACTCGCAGTAGCACATGTGGGTGTGGATGGAAGTCTCGTTCTTGGCGACGGCGGTCGACAGACGGAAAGCATCCACGGCCCAGTTCAGGTACTCGTCCTTCTTGGCGGGCTTCAGAGGCATACCCTCACGAAGGGCAGGCTCGTCCACCTGGATCACGACGCACTTGGCCGTCTCGAGGTCGGCAACCTCGTCACGCAGGCACAGAGCAAGCTGGAAGGCCTGGTCCTTGCGGCTGATGTCCTTACGAGGGAACGACCAGTTCAGGATGGTCACGGGGCCCGTGAGCATACCCTTCACCGGCTTGGACGTGAACGACTGGGCAACCACGAACTCACGGACGGTCATGTCCGTGGGGCGCTCCAGGTCGGCGAAAATGATCGGGGGACGCACGCAACGCGAACCGTAGCTCTGCACCCAGCCGTTCTGCGTGAAGGCGAAGCCCTCGAGCTTCTCGGCGAAGTACTCGACCATGTCGGTACGCTCAGGCTCACCGTGGACCAGGATGTCCAGGCCCAGGGCCTCCTGAATGCCAATGTTGTAGGCAATCTGCTCATCAATCTTGCCACGGTAGTGCTCCAGCGAAATGTCACCAGCCTTGAGCTTGCGACGCAGAGCACGGATCTGGGGGGTCTGCGGGAACGAGCCAATGGTGGTGGTAGGCAGCACCGGCAGGCCCTTCAGCTGCGAAGGGCGACGCTCGGCAAACGGCGAAGGGCGCTTGAAGTCGGCCTCCGTCACGGCGGCGAGGCGAGTCTGCACAGCGGCCTTGGCCGGGTTCTTCTCGTAGTACACGGCCCACGCCTTCTTGGCGGCGTCGACCTCAACTTTAGCGGCCTCCTCGCCAATCTCGGCGATCTTCTTGACCACCTCAAGCTCAGCAAGCTTCTCATAGGCGAAGCTGAGCACACCCAGCAGACCGTCGGTCTCACCGGCGTTCAGGGCCTTCTCGCACTCCGTCGTGTACGGCACGTGCTGCAGCGAGGAGCTGGTCTGGATAGTGAGCTGGGAGCCCTCCGAAGCGGCGAGGACCTTCTTGATCTCGGCCACCTGGGTCAGGACCGTGTCGGGGTTGAACTTCCACACGCTGCGGCCGTCAATGAGACCGGCACCGAGGCGCTTGCCGGCCGGGAAGCCGAACTTCTGAAGCACCGACAGGTTGTCACCACGGGTGAAGTCAAGCGAGATGGCCGACACGGGCGACGTGGCGAACCACTGGTACACGTCGTGGTTGATCTCCTCGAAGTACGTGGCCAGGTTGATGGCCACGTTCTCGTGCTGGATGGCGCCCTTCGTGTCCTTGGCACCGTACACAGTGGCCAAGTGCTTGGCGAGCTGGTCGGCACTAGCGCCAACGAGCGAGGGCTCGTGCACCTGCACCTCACGCACGCCCAGAGCGGCGAGCTCCTCCAGGAGCGACGTGTAGAGAGGCAGCACCTTGGCCAGCAGCTCGTCAAGGGTGGCACCGTCGTACTTGCTCAGAGCCAGGTACGTGAGCGGGCCCAGGATGATGGGCACCGTCTTGGTGGGGCCCACGACGGCCAGAGCGCGCTTGACGCTGCTCAGGTACGAGCTAAAGTTGGCCTTGGGGGAGGACTTGGCGCTCAGCTCAGGCACCTCGTAGTGGTAGTTCGAGTCGAACCACTTGGTCATGTCCAGGGCGGGGATGCCGTCCACGCCGCGGGCCATGGCGAAGTACTGCGACAGACCGGCGGGCACCTTGGCGAACCGCTCCGGGGCCAGGCCCAGGTAGTACGTCCAGTCCAGCACGTGGTCGTAGAGCGAGAAGAGGCCGACGCCCACGCGGCTCACGCCCGAGTCGATCTGCTTGTGCCAGTTGGCCTCCTCCACGGCGTTCGCGACCTTGAAGAGCTCCTCCTCGCTGATCTTGTTCCGCCAGAACTTCTCGAGCGCGAACTTGAGCTCGCGGTTGGGGCCCATGCGGGGGAAACCGAGCGTTGCGCTATCGACGGCGACCATCTTGATATGTGAGAGGCGTGGTTTACCGGTGGGACGGACTTGGAGATCGAAGTGCGTGCCAGCGAGCAAATGCAAGAATGAGGAGAGCTGGATGCGGTGTCAAAAAGGCTCACAAGGTGGATGCGGAATCGCTTGGATGGATGGCTACGAAGGTCACCGGTGGACTTGAGGCGGGATGACCTCGGGCCACGCTATAGAGCTGCGATAGCCGCCCAGCCTGAAGGAGGGCCAATGCGCCGGAACGTGCGCCACATCCCTTGTCGACTTCTGATTCGCTGACATATTTTCAGCCAATCAAAGACGATTACACTTCAACTTGAAACCGTCAAAATGAAAGGCAACTTCAGAAACCGTCAAATGAACTTCAGAAACAACGTCATTGAGTTTTGTTGGTCAATTTATGGCGATGGCAGCCATCGCCCGCAGTCGAGTGCCTCTGCCTGTATGTGTGCGGGGTCTCTATCTAGTATAGTCGTCAGAGTAGCTTTGTTCTCGGTCTCCCTGCTACCGGCTACGACTCCTTACTGGCAGGCTCGCAACCTCCGTTCACGCGGTCGAGGTGCACCAGGTCCAGGATCTGCCGCACATTGCTAGTGGATGACAGCCACTCCTTGAACTTGAGCTGGATCACCACCTCCATCGTGCGCTTCTTGGTCAGGTCGAACTCGTCGCTGGTCACGAGCTGCCGCAGCGACTCCACCGTATCATACTGCTTCCTCACAGCAGCGACGTACTCGGGAGGGATCGGGAACGGCCGCTCGGCTGGGCCTGACCCTGCTGCCGGCTTCACCGGAACACACACATCGCGGAAAGTTTCCGGCACCTGAAGTGAAATCGGAGGCTTCTCTGTATCGGTAATATCTGTGCAACAGAGTACAGTGAGCCACTGCAAATTGAAAGAGCTTGTGCAAACGGCGGGTAAGCATGGATACCTTTTTCGCTGTCCAGGTCTAGGTAGAGGTTCCAGCTGCCTTGTGACTCCGCATTGCAGAGGAACGGCACGGTGGACAACTGCTGCTTCAAACCGGAATACTTGGTGTTGTAGGGTCCCAGAATCACACCGACATTCTCACCACTAACGATAATTGGAGACAACGTGTACACGTTGAGACGCGTGTCCAAGCAGTTGCTGCAGCAAAAGAAGCCGAATCACAAAAGACAGCACGTCAATGGATAAGTCACGAAATATTTGTAAACCAAAAGTCGCTTGTACTCGTACCTGACGCGAACGAGGCCAGAAAGTGAAGTGAGTTGCACATTTTCACAGCGTTCCATCGACAAAATTCCCGTGTTCGGCGCCGTGACGATACGGCAGTTCTTGCATGCTGAAATCGTCACATTCGTGTTAGACAAAACAAATAAGGTTAAGGATGACTTGGGTGAAAATCAGCTGTCATCAGTATATACAGACGCTTTAGTACAAGCTAGCAAATATAAGACAAGCACCATGCACACATGAATATACAGACATAGAATGAATGAGTGGAAAGGATATCGAACAGGTCCCAGGATGTAGATGTAGGAGTCCTGACAGGAGAAGATGATGAGATCCGGGAGTTGACCACTGTCACTGGACGCCGTAACCTCGGTCGCGCGCTTGATCACGGTTGTTTTTACGAGCTGAGACAGGATGATAGGACGACCTGTCATTTCCTCTTGTGGGGGAACCATGTCCGCGCTACCATCTAATGAAAAGTCATCTGCAGAAGAGCAAAACCACCACAAAACTTGTCAGAACACCATGGCCCAGGCATGCTGTAAGAGCATTGCCGCTGGGCAGTACAGGGCTACGGACCGTTCAGGGAGAAGGCAGGGGGAGAAGGCGTGGAGAGATTATTCTGAGCACCCGTCGAGGGCACCGAGAAACCCACTGGTGGGTACATCTTCTCATTCAGCGACAGGTGAGTTTTGTAGAACCGACACACCTTGGCTCCATTTTCCACGCGCTGCACAAATTCCTGAACGCCATCATCTTCCGCCATTGCGTCTCCACCGTCCGGTAGCTCCCACTTCGGGTAGCACGAACTGAGCTTGACGTTCTCATCAACAAGGTTTGCATCTCCGAGACACAGCAGAAAACCCAAGAGGTCAATCTGATCTGCGCTTACGACCGTCTGTGATTCATCCTTGAGATCCACTGACGGGTACAACAGGCCGAACAAGTCTTCCAGTTTTTCGCGTACAAATGCCAAGTAGTACGAATCTGCCGTCGAGCGGTCCGCCATGCCCACCGTGTGCGGTGACTGTGGCGGAGGCGGGCTAGCAGCGCCTCTCATGTGCGGAGATCCAACAGCGTTCAGCACGGGCGACTTGGGAGCTGTCGCAGCAGCCACGGCACCTGCAGACTCGAGCGCCGCCGCCGTGGCCAAGCTCTCGGCGTGTTCCCGGTACCAAACGGCATTGAACGAATCCAGCGAGTACTTGGCTCTCCACGAGTGCGGTTTCACCGTCTGAATAAACAGGAAAATGGCCATTTTAAATACAGGCACGTCCTCTCTCTCCAGACACTGGTCCACATCCAACGGGGCCGCGGCATCCGCCGGCACCTGGTTCTTCACGGGGATCATCCGATGGAACTGCACCAGCAGCAGCCAAAACGCCTTGTAGTCCTGCTCGCGCCACTGGAAAATGGCGTCCACCGCTTCCTTCCACACTGGGAACGTCACGGAATTCAGATTGTCGCTCTCCACGAACGAGGCTTCCACGTCGGCCATGACTGCGTCGTCGTCTGCTGCAGCTTGCAGCTTGATGTGCAGCGCGTCCAGCGCCTTCTTCACATTGGCCACGGTGAGCGTGGCCGCGTGCTTGGACGGCAGCGGCAGTAGCCCCAGCTCGAAGAGCTCCAGACGGAGCCACACGCGCGGCATGTCGTCGCGCCGCTTCCTCTTCTTGGCCGGAGGCGCGGGGATGAACTCAGGGACGTCTCTGCCGCCAGAGGCTTTCCTCGTCTCCGCTGGCGTCTGCGCCACGGCGTCGTTAGCATCACACAGTGTCATGAGGAACTTCTAGCAGATGCTGCGCACCTTCGTGGTAAGCGAGGCCCCTTCTCCCGACGGACGCGAGGTCTCGCGCGGTCTGCGGTCTCTGGGCTGGCTGCTGAGGCGGTCGGTGGACGGGTACGCGGGCCCCACGGCGAGCTACGGGGCGGCAAAGGACGGCGGAGCTCTTCCTCGTCCAGGGCTTTGAGGCGGAAACGCGACTGCGATACAAAGTGCAAGATAAAGGGGGATTGGGCGGCCTTTTGCTCGGCACAAGACGACAGGTTAATTTTAGACCCGCGTCGACCAATCGGAGGGGAGTGTGAGCGAAAGGACGGTCCAGATTGGTGAAAAAGAGCGGTCGAGCGATTGGCGTATAATCAGCATACGAAAAGAAAGATGTTGCTGACATGGGTTCATTCAGGGTCACTTGGCTACACGGCCACCTTTCGTCGTAAGGTTAGTTGTCACTGCCAGCTAGCTGCACGCGGAACGAGATCATACAGGCGAGATGGTCCTGGACGCTTTCGAGAAAATCCTGCGGGCTGATGTCGCTACCGATAGTTGAGAGCTGACAACGATGTGAGATGCAGCTCACCACGCTGACCCGCTGCCAGCGAAGTTCGCTACAGACACTACGTCAAGAAAACACCCCAGCCTAACGATCATTGACTTCGTTTACCTAAATTGGCCCCGACATCGAACAGCATTGCAGTCGTACCATTCGTCTGCGAATTGACAGTAGCGTGTGGCGAACACCAAGTTGTGAATAGCATTGGACCCTGTCACCACCTTACCTAGTCTTCTGCAATGCGAGCGGCAATGCACAGATTAGAGGGATTTGTGGTACGGCATCTGCAGCACGTTTTAGCAGCCTGACGTGCTTCGCGTATGTTGTGCATTTGGTTCGTGTTCTTGCTGATCCGAGGCAAAGTTACTCTAAAAGTTTCTGATCACCGACATGTGCAGTTTGTACTTCGCTGTCGGCTCCAGGACTAACACTGGCCACCCGACATCAGCCTCTTTCAAGGTGTGCAAAGGTTATAGATTAAACACTCAGCCTGGCGCAGCTTTTGTTGGTTTCACCAACGTGCAAAGTTCACAGTAACTACTCAAAGATTGCACAGCGGTGGTGCCAGCACCCCCTCCCCACCCACCCCACCACCAGAGCGGTCTTGAACAGATAGGAACGAGCAAGACGCGCCCCCACGTGCGAGGTCCAAAACTCGTTGTTGCGAGTGCCAGCATGATGCGAGAACAACATTTTTGCCAAGCCATTGGCTACAACGGTAGTGCTGTGTCGAACAAGCGCCTATTTGTTTATCGTCGCATTCAATTTGCAGCAAACCTCGCGGTTTTTGATGGTGAATGGGTAGTCCTTCCATGTGTAGATACGTTTGGCTGTGCGGCCATGCTTGACAGTAGTTTGGATTTACACTCGTCTGCGTGATGCTCACTGTTTTGTTGGTGGTGACAGCACGCACACTAGTCCTCCAAAACGCTCCAGCAGCAGGCATGCTGTCGCTAGAAACGGGAGCATGACATGTCAATACTAAATACGCTGCAGAGTCTGCAGTGCAGACCAAATTGTGCCATCCCTCAGCAAAGATACGGTAGTTATTTTCCTAGAAGCCTGTCCTGATGGTATGCGTTTCTTACAGTCCGACGCTGGATCAAGACCTGAGAAGGCGCTCCTACATCGCAAGCCGCACAGCGACACTAGCTTGTAATCCCAGGCGAGTTCGGTAGTTCGTTTTGGCCTTTGATCAGACCAATATATGCATGACAGGGGTGTGGTGTCGTATTCATCAATAGCAGCACTGTGACCTCAATGAATCCTCGCTTTTTATTCATGTCTAGCTGAAACTCGGCAAATTGACAAGGTTTCCCTCTCACTGGCTCAGTTCTTCCGGTCCAAGTTTGGCCGTAATCGAATAACGTGCACACTTACCTCGCTACACGCAAGTGCAGTTGGTGATCAGAAAGACGTTCTAGTCAATGCAGCTCGGAGAGCGACCCCTCATCAACAATCAGTTGAAGTGACGATGCCACGCCACATGTCGCTTCTAATTGGCCAAAAGCCAGGTTTCTATCCGCCAATCAGCGCGATGTCATGTGGACCACCCGCCGCTAAATTGCTGGTGGAGAGCCTTCCTGCCGTTTGGTCGCCTTCCGACAAGTGTCATTGTGATTCTGTGGAGCTAAGAAACGAATCGAGATCAAGATGGTTGCCTCTAAGAAGTCGGTAGGGACCTAAGCACCTTTTGTCGGCACGAAAGAGTGCTCGCTTTCCCATCCGGCGGACGAGGTTCTCCGTCGTTCGCCGTCGCTCGCGGCCGTCGCCCCAGTTTCCTGTCAATTGGGGCGGCGGATAAACGACCGTGGGCCCTTCAGTCGCTTGGCTGTGTCTAGGGCCTTGTGGCAGTCTCCTGCGAAGTCGAACGGATGGAAAAAGTGGCACTCGTTCGATGGAGGAAACCTTGTATTGATGATTCTTGTGTTGGTTTGAGCAGAAGAAGGCCGCGGAGAACATCAACTCCCGCCTGCAGCTGGTCATGCGCTCCGGTAAGGTCGCGCTGGGCTACAAGCAGACGCTCAAGAACCTGCGCAGCGGCAAGGCCAAGCTCGTGATCCTGGCCTCCAACACGCCCCCGCTCCGCAAGTCGGAGGTCGAGTACTACTCGATGCTGGCCAAGACGGGCGTGCACCACTTCACGGGCACCAACAACGACCTCGGCACGGCTTGCGGCAAGTACTTCCGCGTGTCGTGCATGTGCATCCTGGACGCCGGTGACTCGGACATCCTGCGTTCCATGGGCTCGGAGAACTAAGCACCTTCTCCTTTTAAGAGGTTAAAGCGCTCAGTTGAAATGAAATTCTGTTGAGGCTCCACCGTTTACGACCTTGTTGTCTGCTAGTGTACGTTGTTGATATGTAGTGGCATGCTGAGGTTGAGTGAATGATGTCGCTTTAGCTCACATAGCGCTGGAGGTGGGGGCCTTGGTAGGCCTCCGTCGCTACATCAAAGTCTTCGGGGTTGTAGGCCTCGAGCGCGACGAGTTTCTCGCTCCCGTCCTCCTGGTTGTCGGCCAAGTCGAGCACGCGGAAGTAGGTGCAGTCGCGTCCGTCGGTGGAGTCGTAGGGCGGCGTGATGATGTCCAAGAAGGCACAGCCAATGTCGTCGCCGCCCACGAGCTCGTGCAGGTTGCCGCAGTCGGGCAGCAGCTCCGTCGTGAGCGGGGCCGTGATGACCTCGTCCGCGCGGAGACGCGCCATCTTCTTACCGCTGGAAGCCTCGCCGCCCTTCACGAGATCGTACGACTTGATGTGCAGCGAGCCGTACAGTACGCGCGAAATGACACTCATGCCCGGGTGGTCGTGCAGAGGGATGGAGACTCCTGGCGGCAGGATGAAGATCCTAAATAGCATCAGTCTGTGAGCAAGGAAGTAGGAAGAATGCAGCTATGGATGAGCCTTACCCGATGGAGAACGTTTCGTCCTCATAGACGTGCTCGTAGTGCACGCGCTTGGGACGCTCCGGGGCGTCGTCGTCCGAACCTGGCACCTTCAGCTGGACTGCGCACACACAGAAATCATCAGCACAGCTCTGACGGCCTCTCCGGCTGCACTCAGGACTCACAATTGGCGGGAAAAAGCTGGTCGCAGATGGCCTTGATGGGCGCGATCTCTTCGGGCGTGAGAGCGTGCGGCGCGCCGTCGTACTTGGCGATGGCCTCGACCAGCAGGTCCTGGATGGCCTCGAGCGCCTTCTGCCCGGCTGCCACGTCCTTGTTTCCGCCGAACGAGAAGTTCCACACTGCATTAAGCATATCCATGCTCGCTGCCTCTTGTTGCCATCCACCGCTCTTCTGCTTTTGTGCCAGCGCCGCGAGCTTCCCACCTTCCAGCTTCAGTTCGCTGCATGGATGCGCATCAGTGGCATTGTGTAGAACACACCAAATTATAACGGACGTTGAAGTGGATGAGTCATGGCTACATTGTGTTTTTTTGGCAGCGATAGCGACTCATGGCTACATTGTTTTAGAGCGATAGCTACCGGCTGAAGACGGACCTGTCGGAGCCCTGTGCGCCTCGGCGATTGCGTTGGAAGACCGAGTGGGCGAGCAGCGACTGCTCTCGCGTGAGGTGGAACGTCGCTTCGGCCTGGTGCGAGACCTGCAACAGCCGAGTAAAGAGCGACGTCCGGTACTGCTCCACGTCGTCGTCGTCGTGGTAGTACGAGGAGGACGCGGTGGACGTCGTGGAGCGGGAGCTGCGGCGCGACGTGTCTGCTGGGTCCTTCTCGAACGGCACGAGCTGGCCGGTGCTCTTCTTTCCAATTGAGTTGAGCACGTCTCGGCCCTCGCCCAGCAGTGCGTCCTCGTCTTCGTCCTCGGAGATCGACACCTTCTCCATGGACGAAAGGTTGGAGATGCGGACGTCGCTGCGGCCGCTGAGGTCCTGCAGCTGTGCCGAGATCTTGAGCGTGAACGCCGTGAGAGATCGGTCGCTGCCCGGGATGCCCACGTTTTCCAGCTCTTCCTCGACCTCACAGAAAGCGCCGTTCATGTCGGCCGTCCGCAGTCCTGCGACGCTGAACCCTCCCGCCTCCGCGCGTAGCTCGTCAATGGACATCGAGTCCATCTTGGAGATGCACACACGACAGAACTCGGCCCGCATCATGTGCGAGCCCGACGTTGTGTCTCGTGCCAACACGTTCTCCTTCAGACGGCACTTCCTACAGACGTGTTTGAAGTTGCAGCCTGCGCACTCGTGCAGACTCTCGAAGAACGACGTGCTGCCTCGACACACGTCGCACCATCTGCGTGACGACCTGCGTCGCCATCCTCCAGGCGGCGCCACGGCCATCATCTCGGCGAGTTTCTTGGCTCGCGTGCACTCGAGCGCGTTGGTGACTGCCAGCAGCACGTCCGAGACTGCGGGCGTGGAGAAGTACGACAGCGCCGCGTGGTCCATCTCACCCTGCATGTAGACGCTCACGACGTCGTCCTCGAGCTCCTCGAACACGTAGCACAGCGACGCGTCCACGCGCTTGTGCATGGACTTGTGCGGATACTCGGGCAGATCCACGGACTGCATGACGTGGTAGGCCATCCGCTTCCCCGATGTCTGACGGACCAGCCCCATCTTGTCGAAGTAGCACAAGTCTCGGTTGCTGGCGACCGACAGCTTGATGGTTGTCCACTTGATGCCCGTGAAGGCGTACGGCTCGCACAGCGTTTGGCGCTGCACCGTGTAGAGCACGGCGCTCTCGGCCAGCCGAGGACACTTGATGGCGTTCATGAGCAGCATCTCCTCCGTGTTCTGGCAGTAGACCCCTTCCATGACGTCTTCGAAGCTGCCACGCAGTGCACCAACCAGGAGCAGCGGGGCTCGACCGGCAGTGGTGGGGTGGCGGCCACGAAAGAGGCGGACGCCGTGCCGGGAGCGAAGGCATTTCCAACGCGTCGAGTCGACCTCCTGCTTCAGTTGGCCATAGGCCGCAATGGTCTCGGTCAGAGCCTTCTCGGCTCGATCGTGGTAGCGGTCGAGCTGGGACAGCCCCAGTGCGATGGTCGGGTGCTCGGCTCGACGGCTGCGCAGGGACATGGAGAGCGCGGGGACTGCGAGGCGGCGCATCGACCGCTGCGAGGCTCGGGAGCGGCTGAAGCTCGGCGTCTGCTGCGCCATGTTGAAGGCGAATTCGAGAATGTCGAGACTGCCGAATGCCGTTTTGTGGCGGTGGAGGCACTGAGCCAAGCGCAAAGGTCGGTGGGAGTCAGACGGATCGTGCTTGCCACACGCTCGGCCTTGCTTTCCTCTGCAATAGCCCCAGAGAGAGGGTGGGTTCGAGATTCGCCGGTCCAAGCTGTAGGTGGCTCGATTTTTTTGCCCGTTCCACTTTGCCCAGCATCGTTTTCCTTTTGCTTTCGCGTCGGTCTTATTCTCCGCTTCAAGGTGGACCGTACTGCGGGCAGAGACCCGGCGTGGGGTCGGATGCATTCGGCGGCAACGTGGACTTTGGTTGGGGGATTCGAGCTGCAGTGTAACGTGGCACACTGCGTTACTGGACCCGCCACGCTCCGTTCTGCCATGTCCAGTGGCCGTATAAAGCTGGCCTTCTTAGCCCGATTGCTTATTGCTGGGCTGCCCATTGTCCGTAAGAGGCTAACAGCGTAAAGAGGCCTCGATCACATGCTGCAAAAGCTATACAGCACTCGACTCTAGAGGTGGCAAACTCGGCAAAGACAGTGTTGCACACTCGTCTACCGTAGCGAACTGAAGGGATATCAGAGCAAGTTCACTTCAACGTGGATCTTGCCATGTGGAAAACAGAACCCGTAGCTTCTCTAATAAGACGCTTGTCAAAAGGAAACAACCTCTTGCTTGAACACTTGCTCTTCCTTGCACAATGGACGCCCAGCCCGCCGTGTTCTCGGGGACGCTCAAAGTTCGCGCGTGCCACGTCCTCTGGTGCGTTCTGGTTGGAACTATGCAGCGCCTCCTCTTTATCTAACTGCCATGTTACCTGCAGGGCCAAGACCCCGGTGCAGTTGACGTACCATCGTCAGGACTATCGCCACGCATTGCCAGTTCTTCTCATCCGCCGTCCGGGTCTTCTGGGCGGCGAGTTCCGGGTTCCCCTCGACCCGTGCATCCACCCGGTGCGGCTGCTCCCAACGTCCGAGAGGATGGCCTCCAAGCTGGAGTTCGCACTCGAGTACGGGTGGCACACCAAGCAGGTCCGACTCCGCGCGCCAGACGCCAACACATACAGACAATGGGTGAGCCTCGTGACCGCGGCGCTCGAGTCTGGACGGAGACCGCTCGCCAGTTGCTGCGATGCGGTGCAGCCTCGCCAGGACCTCGCGTGCTCCAGTCTCGCGTCCACTCTGAACAGTAGCAACAACAGCAACTCGACGTTCAACGCTCCTATCCGACGGAGAGTTCCCCAAGAAGAAGAAGCCACCCACTTCGATGAGCACGACCTCGATTGGCAGCACCCCAGCGATTTCTTCGTGCTGCACCACACCGACTACCAACTTGACGAAGGCTTGTGGCATCAAGAGGAGCCTATTGCCCCCAGTCTCGCATCGCCCAGCAGCGTAGCCGTCGGAAGCTGCAACTGCGAGGGCTCGGAACGAGACGCCCATCCAATCCAAGCCAACCGGTGCTTCTGGTCGTCACCGTACATCCCCATCGACTCTGCAGCCATCATTCACCAACTCTTCCTGCAGACTAGGTTCCTGTTCTTCCTGCTGTAGCTCAAGCAAGCAGCGGGTAGAACCCTTTGGTGGCACCAGCAACGAGCTTCAACCCGACATGGCTACATCGTATCGGTTTGTGCAGGGGACATACACGCACATGGCTACATGGGTGGCCCACTTCAGTGAAGCTGTCACTATTTCGGGGATTAGCGGCACGAACCAGTCATCACCACGACCATGGAGCTGCTGGAGGCGCGCGTGCAGTTCGTGCGCGCGGGCGCCCGCTCGGCTCGTGCCGTATCGAAGGTGTACTTGAACCCTAGCGATATGGCGCTCTTCCGCCTCGAATCCGGCGCTCACGTGGAGCTCCACACGTCTACAAAGGCCGACGACCCGTCCACGCTGCTGCTGTGTGGCCTGGCGTGGCCTATGGACAAGATCAAGCGTCGTGGCGTGGGTCTGAGCTCCATGTGGGAGGTGGCAGTGGCCGGGCACCATGTGGAGACGGTGGTGGTGCAAAAACTGCAGAAAACGATCTCCCCAGCCAGGAGTTTGGCGCTGCAACTAGTGTCCAGGGCGTCTGCGCACAAGCAGAAGCTGTCGCAGAAGGAGCGCACACTGCTGACGCGGTGTATCGCTGCTATGATTGACGGGGCATTGGTGCATCGAGACGCGTTGATTTCATTGCCGTTGCATGGAGTGAGTACCGTGTTTCGAGTGGAGAAAGTGGATGGAGAGAGTGAACAGCACATTGTGAGTGTTGTGGCGGCCAAGACGGCACTTACAGTGGCGTGGCAGGAACAGCAAGAGGAGACAGTGGCTGAAAGTGGTGGAACGGCCAAGGAGTTGAGTAGAGTGAAGCAGGATGGGTTCACGGCGATCGGTGGACTTCGTGAGGAGCTAAAGGCGATTCGGGAGGTGGTGGAGCAACCGCTGACGAACCCGGAGACGTTTGAAAGGTTTGGCTTGCCGGCTCCGAAGGGCGTTTTGCTCTTTGGACCGCCTGGAACGGGCAAGACGTTGATTGCAAGGACGCTGGCACGGGAATTGAACGCGCGAGTGTTCACGATCAACGGACCGGAAGTTGTGAGCAAGTTTGTTGGTGAGAGTGAAGCCAATTTGCGCGCTGTGTTCGCGCAGGCTGCGCGCGAGGCGCCGTCACTTGTGTTTATTGATGAGTTGGACGCTATTTGTCCGAAGCGTGACTCCCGTGTGGGCGATATGGAGCGCCGACTGGTGGCTACTTTGCTTACTCTGATGGATGGGCTGAGCGCCTCGCGCCAAGTTGTTGTGTTGGCTGCTACCAACCGGCCCAATGCTTTAGACCCTGCAGTGCGAAGACCTGGTCGCTTCGATCGCGAAGTGGAGATCGGCATTCCGAGGGCCAACGATCGACTGGCAATTCTGCGAGTGGCGCTGCGGCGCTTGCCACACAAAGTTACCAACTCTGAGATTCAGGAATTGAGTGCAAACGCCCACGGCTACGTTGGAGCTGATCTCAGCGCACTTTGCAAGGAAGCCGCACTATTAGCACTTCATCGTGCGTTCGCTAACAATGCTCAGGTTTCGGGAGCTGTTCTGTCCGACACCAATTCGCTACCAGCCTTTGAAGTATCGCTAAGCGATCTGAAGCTTGCTATGCGTGGGATTCGCCCCAGTGCGTTGCGCGAAATCTCGGTGGATGTGCCTCGTGTATTGTGGAGTGACATTGGTGGTCAAAGCGCTCTGAAGCAAGCTCTTCGCGAGGCAGTGGAATGGCCACTGCAACACCCAGAAGCATTCACGCGTATGGGCATTCGCCCTCCGAAGGGTGTACTGCTGTACGGTCCTCCTGGTTGTAGCAAGACTCTTGCTGCTAAGGCTCTCGCTACTGAGAGCGGTATGAACTTCATCGCCATCAAGGGCCCCGAGCTCTTTAGCAAGTGGGTTGGCGAGTCTGAACAACAAGTGCGTGAAATCTTTCGCAAAGCTCGAGCAGCTTCGCCAACTGTGGTTTTCTTCGATGAGATTGATGCGCTTGCTAGTACGCGCGGGTCCGGAGGAAGCAGTGGCGCCTCCGACCGCGTGCTAAGCCAGTTGCTGACAGAGCTGGACGGCCTAGAACCACTGAAGCGCGTCTTGGTGGTGGCTGCGACGAACCGTCCCGACCTGTTGGACCCGGCATTGATGCGACCTGGAAGAATTGACCGTGCGCTGTACGTGTCTCCGCCCGATGTCCCCGCGCGTGAGCAGATCCTGCAAATCCATATGCGGAATACCCCGTTGGCGCCGGATGTTAACTTGAACGAACTAGCCATTGCTTCCGCTCGGTTCTCAGGTGCAGAGCTTCGTGCACTTTGTCGTGAAGCTGCACTGCATGCAGTCGAAGAAGACCGCGCAGCTACCAATGTGGCCAAGCGGCATTTCGTTCGCGCACTGTCCGTGGTAACGCCGCAGATCGACGACCGAATGCTAGCGTTCTTCGAGCGCTTCCGTGACGGCCAGCGGAGATAGGACCTAGCATTGCAGCCTAAAAGTAATACCATCAAGCAATGCACGTAACATTTTCAACGTTGCGATGTGGTTCCGCGCACCAATTCGAGGGTTGAGCTGTCATAGCGAGAGCCGTGCATCCAGCTTGTCCTCCATGGGGAAGGCGTCAGAGAATGATGATACAGACTTGCACACTTACTACACTGTTGGGCGTGCGGGTATTCTTCTAGGACATCGACATTGAAAGCAAAACAACAAGCAGGGTACAGCCCCAAAAACACCGACTTCGTTTTCTTGACATCCACGCCTTTTACACATGCGCACTTGATGAACAGGTTCGATTGAAGCGGTCTTGTACATCAACTCCTGCGTGGTCTAAGTATTCGCGCTCAGATACTCCTTTCCTCGACCTCATTCGAATGGCCTCAACCAAAGAGGCAAACGATACAACTTGAATCCCGCGAATGCAGCAGCTGTGATGAAGCTGCAAGATCGTCTAAGCTCTTGTTCGAGTACAGCAGTGAAGTTCGAGCAGCACAGAGTCACCACGAATACTGTAGTTATCAACGTGCGTTCACCGGTGTCACGTGCCGTTTCCAAGAGGCTAGGTGCGAGCCGATAAGGACACGAATAAAGGAACTAACAAGCAAGACCGATTCCGGTCAACGACTCTGAATTGCATCCGCTCTCCACCGAAATCAACGGACACTGAGCATGCCGGCGCTTGTTTTCCTCGATCAGCCACAAACTGCGTCCCACGACACATCGCCGTGAACCCGCTTATCGGACGGGTACCCTGGGCGCTTTTACGCGATACAACACCGCGCGTCTCGTGGCAGCTCTGACTCAGCTCCTCTGCAGGTCACCGAAAGACAACCTTGAAGCGCATGTTCAGGACGAACAAGTCACGTCGGCGAACTCAACAAAGCGAGTTGAGCGTGTTGGTGCTTGCCACCCGATGCAATCCACCGCATCGAAAGGCGATCATGAAGTCCATGTTCAAGCTGCATGTTCACCGCGAAAGCAGATGCCCGTAAGAACCTACACTTTCAAGCACCAAACCGGTATAGCCTGGGCGAAGGTCAAGGCACGACTCGTGCCTGCATTGCCCTCGTGCCTGCAGGGATGTCGTGATGTCATGCCAATCCGACCTACTCCACGCTGACAAAATGCTGTGTCAAGAAGTCACCCGAGTGATCGCTTCCTCATTATCCAATTTGCCATCACCATCGCGGCATCACGTTCCGAAAGTTTCTCTCAGAGAGTTATGAGCTGCCTCCCCGTTCCGACACGCACCATGTCGCTGCGGAGTCGTCGAGCCGAACTCCCGTCCGTGACGTTAAGTCTACCCCAACTTGATCGCTACCATGACCAAGCTGAGAGAGCCTTGACCGAAACCATCGCAGCGTACGGAGAGCTTGACGGTAGCGTCGACACCGCGCGGTGGAAGGTTCTCAAGTCAAGACATGGCGTCCGACTATTTCGCCGACGCCAATTGACCATGGGAGGCCAAACACCATTGCTGTGCGTGGGCACACTGCGTGGTCGCTTCGACGACGTCCTGGACGGACTGTACTGCGACAACACGGAAGATATGCTGCTCATGAACGCCATCAAGTGTCCTCGACTCGCTGAAAGCGCCGTGCTGTACGCGGTGCAGAAGAAGTCGACGCTGGAGCCGTACGCCTTCACGGGTATCAAGTGGGCGACTATCAAGCTGTCCGTGGCGAGCAACCGAGACTTGTGCTACTTCGACAAGATGGGGTTGGTCCGTCAGGCATCGGGGAAGCGGATGGCTTACCATGTCATGCAGTCCGTGGATCTACCCGAGCATCCGCACAAGACCATGCACAAGCGTGTACGCCTTTCGCTTTGCTACGTGCTGGAAGAGCTGGAAGATGATCTAGTCGGCGTCTACATGCAGGGTGAAATGAACTACACTGCACTCTCCTGCTTCGCAGCGGCAGCGATATCGGACGTGCTGCTAGCAACTGTAAACGTCTTGGAGTGCACCCGCGCGAAGAAACTGGCGCTTCTCATGGCGGCAAACCGTCCAGACGCCTGGAGATGCAACTCGTCTCGAAAGAACTGCTACGTCTGCAAAGCGAGTTCGTCGTTCTTCGAGAGCCTGAATAACTGCGCCGGGTGCAACAAACACGTGTGCAAGAAGTGCCGGTTTAGGGAGCACGTCCTCGCCCGTGACTCAGCTTCGCGGGGCCACCTCAAGCGAGCTGAGTTCTGCAGGGTGTGCGCCTCCAAGGCGAACTTGTCACCACTCGACCAAATTCGTGTCGAAGCCAGTGGATACAGCGTGGCAGAGTTGCGTCATGCCGCGTTCTGTGAGATCGAAGAGGAGACCGAGGACGTCAACGTAGACATCCAAGACAGTGATCGGTCTCTGACGTCGTTCGTGCGCAAAATCACGGCCCAAATGCAGGAGCTGAGCAATCGTGGTGTTAACCGCGCATCTAGCTTGTCGTCCATGGGGAAGGCATCCGAGGATGATGCGGATGAAGGTGAAGACGTGCTCAACTCGAGTCGATTGAAAAGCGGCCAGTTTGTGATCCTGGAGAAGAATCTGTCGCGGCCTAGCCCAAGCTCTACGACGTCGACGACGTCGTCTTCGTACGGCCACGACGAGGACGACCCGGAGAGCTTTCACGCGTCGCTTTTCGCGAAACTTCAGCAGGTATCGCACCAGGCTGAAGAAACTTTAGTTTTCGCACGAGAGCAGTCCCTTGTCGCACACTCCGTGCGAGCACGCCGTCGTCGGCACACAGCATCATGGGATACACGAGCCAGTAGGTAACAAGTTGAAGTTTAGTCACTTTTGATATCAGGGGCTGGTCAGTTCCCATCAATCGCTTTACGTGCCTTTCTCGACTAGATAGATAGAAAACCTTTACCACAGTGGTGCGTTGATACATTTGCAGTCTTCCTGGCCGAAACACCATGACGTTCCCGAATCGCGCAGGATACGCCCCAGGCCAGCAACGGCGATCCCCCAAGTGCGTTGCCGCGTCTGCAGAGGAGAGTTTAGACATGCTGGCGAAGAACACGGCGGTAGTCCAGAAGAAGCCTCCGCGACGCGCACTGCCGAGAAAAGCGGCCACGCCGCTGACAGATGAAGGCATGAAACAGGACCTGCAAATGATGCTAACGTCGCTGTCTCCAGTGCACGGAGGAGCTGCAGCCTCGTTGCAGACGCTGACCAAGGAGGAGAGCAAGGCTTTCGTGGAGCATAGTCGCAAGCGGTTGCTTGAAGACGAGACTTTCCAAGACAACGAGAGCTTCCGTGACCTGCTAGCGTTCGCGAACAACCCGGTGGTGCAAATGCAGCCTGGCGCCGTCGACCCGTTCGCAGCAGTGATCGAGCAGATGCCGACTCTCTCACAACACTACCAAGACGGCTTTGGAGCTGCGACCGACGGCTTTTCTGGCGAGAACAGCAGTCGCTCGCGATACATGCAGGCGGTGTCACTGCAGAACATGGCGAACGCGACCGAGATGGTGGACGACCCCGCCATCACCGCTCGATACGAACAGACAGCCCACAACCTGCAGGAGTGGGGAGAGCGGCGCATGCAGCAGCAGCAACGCCCTGCAACTGCTGCCAGAGCTGCCAACGTGCTGCCTCCGATATCGATGACGCTCGCTGGAATGTCCCCGTACGCGCTGGAGCTTGCAGCTCGCAACAGTTTGCCCAAGAAACGATCGAGCTTGTCGAAGCTGTCGAAGCAGTTGATGCACGACTGGTTCGAGCACAACCTGCACCACCCATACCCGACCGAAGAGGAGAAGGAGTGGCTCGCGCAGCAAGGAGGCATCACTTTAGAGCAGGTGAACAACTGGTTCATCAACACGCGCGGACGCAAGTGGAAGCCCATGCTCAACAAGCTCATGGCCGAGAAGCAGGCCGGCAATTGCAAGTTGTACGACCAAATGGTCGAGAAGATCGAGGAGCCGTACCACAAGTACTAGTGCATGTAAGAAACAGCAGCAGGAGCCACAGGAACATGTACGTCGAGCGGCATGGACTCCATGATGGAGCTCACTAGTCCTGGTTCTGGCCCCCCATTAGGCCTTCCTAGCCAATAAAACGTCCTATTCATACTCGTGATACCAATGGCGTCTCTTAGCGCCCGGAGCTCCTCATGTTCCGCTCTGTACGAGAGGAACCGAGTGCTCGTTCTGGGTCAGTTCATCTCGGTGCTCATTGCATGCACCGGCGTGTTCTCCCAACTATTGAACGGATCGTTCCAGGTGCGTTTGTTGTCGGTAGTACTCACCATTGATACAGTGGCGACGAGTCCGGCGTTGCAGGAATGTGTAGAATGGAACTTACACATGTGTATTACTACAATGGTACAGATTCAGATTCCAGTGACGCAGAGTGCCGGCAATTATTTGTTGCTCTGTGTGTACTTGGTGGACCCCGTTATGCGGTTCCGCCGCCAACGGGGATACAAGCTGGAGATCCCGTGGTGGCAGTACCTGTTGCTGGCCTTGGCGGACGTGGAAGGCAACTTTCTGGTGGTCTGCGCGTACAAGTACACGTCGATCTCGAGTGTCATGCTGCTGGACTGCTTCACGATCCCCGTAGTAATGCTACTGTCGAGCGTGTTTCTGAGAGCCAAGTACACGCGGTCGCACTTTGTGGCCGTGCTCTTTTGTCTCGTGGGGATTAGTGTCCTCGTGATCTCGGACGTGATTCGAGACCAGGAGACGATGCTCGGGGCGTCGTGGGACGTCTCCGCCTTGTACGGAGACTTCCTCTGCTTGTTCGGTAGTGCGGTCTACGCCTGCTCGAATGTGGGCCAAGAGTATCTCGTCAAGAAGGAGAACCGCCGCGTGAGTTGGCTGGCCTTGCGGCGGAAACCGGCGGGGCTGCTTGCTAACTGGTTTCGTCTTTTTGTAGATGGAGTTCCTGGGCTTGGTTGGTCTCTTTGGCTTTCTCATCAGCTCAATGCAGGCGGCGTACTTTGAAGGAGACCTCGTTCGTGCTGTGGACTGGTTCGTTTGCACTAGTCGTAACGATGCGGTGCCAAACTCACGATCTGTTATGTGACCAGGACGTGGCCCAGCGCATTGTGTCTGCTTGGCTACATTTTGACCCTGTTCGTCATGTACACTTCAACGTCGGTGCGTCGTGCAATCCGTACCACCTCTCGAATCAAAGCACTCCTTACCCACGTGCTGCTTTTCCAGATCTTCCTCATCACGGGGGACGCCGCCGTCTTCAACTTGTCGTTGCTCACATCCGACTTCTTCGCGGTCGTGGCAGCCAAGTACCTCTTCAACGAGGACCTCAGCAGTCTCTATTTCGTGGGCTTCTCCCTCATCATCACGGGCGTGTCCGTCTACAATCGGTCAACACCCACCAGCAACATCCACGACGATTCCACCCAGCATCTACTGCCATAAAACCCAACCTAATAAAACACCGTGTATGGGAAAAAAATGGACTAAAATGAAAAAAAACGACTCGGAGGATATCCCGCGTCCCAACCTCTCGTCTATTCCTCCTTCTTGACGTCCAGCGCCTCGAGCGCCTGAGCGGCGTCGTCTCCGGCCGCCGTGTCAGCGGCGTCGGCGCCGTCC
>JAHWLE010000430.1:0-18537 GCA_024679135.1 Phytophthora foliorum | reverse complement strand
TTGAGGAACGGAGGCTGCCCCGCTCAGGCGAGCCTCTGGAGCTGTTTGGAGCTTGGTACCCAGCGAGAGCGGAGCCTCAACTGAACCCGGCTGGGCCGAACCGCAAAGGGAACCAACACCCTGCGCAAGCCCAACATCGCCGACCTGACTCGGCGAATTGTTGTGTTGTTGCGTGGAAGCTGCACTAACGAAGTTTTATGATTCACAACACCACAACTGGTGCCGCGACCCGGGATTCAGGGTGTGCTTTGTTTTCGTAGGTACCAAGTAACCAAATTTCGAGCAACAAGTGAGAGAAGATGGTCCAGGGATCGACAAGTCCGAGCAACGCAAGTCCGGCGACGGCCGGAGGATCGCCGCTCGCTGAGTCGAGCTCGACGGGAGCCAGGGTCACCGCCGCGGACGCGGACGTGACGCGGTCCGTCCAGTTTGACGAGTTCGATGCTGACGGCCATGGAAGCGATGAGGATGATGAAGAGGAAGAAGTAGAAGAGAAGTATGATGAGAGAGCGGAGTACGACGACGCGAAGGCGGCAGCCGAACTCCGCGAGGAAGTGCAAGAGTTGTCGCTGCAGGTCACCCGCGTGGGGAACCCTCGACCCGTCGAGCGGAACCTTGCGGCGGAACTCAGCGAAGATGCCGACGACGGTCAAGACCTGGCACCAGGTGACCGTCCACCAATTGTTCGAAAGCTACGAAGAATGCCGAGACTCCGGAGGCGAACCGAGTCCTGGCCCGACTCGTCGAGGAAATGAAATCTGGGAGCGGGTGGATGAACATGTTCGCACCCATGTATATGTGACAGGCGAAATGGCCGCAACTCAGCGAAGAACTGAGTCAGCCGGTCAACGGCCAGACGCTGGAACAGCTCGTCGAGGACACGGTGTTGCTCCTCCGAGCGATGGGCTATCGGTGTGACCACAAGCCCACCAAGCCGGCGTTGTCGGCGTGTAATGTGCGCTCAGTCGGGGTCGAGCTGATGAGATGGAAGCGCAAGTTAAAGGACTTGATCGGGATGCAAGGTGGACCGAAGGGACAGATTCCGAAGTCCCGCCGAGCCGACGAACAGCTCGACGAGCAGAAGGCACCGCATCCACCGATCGCGCAGTCATACGGTACGGAGCCGTACGCGTTCCCCAAACTCAGCGAGGATCCGACCAAGATTCCGTTACTGAAGACGCCGGAGACCAAGCGTGGAGTATTCCGACGCACCGAGGGTACGCCGTACTTCGCCGACTCGCACATCCAGTCTCCGCACAAAGCCGGATGTCAGCAAGGCCGGCGTTCGACAGGGGATGTCCTGACCGCAGACGAAGCGACAGAAATCAGACGCTTAGTGCGTTTGGACGCAGCACTCGCAGCTTCTGGTGGAGAAGACGAGCTCAGCGACAACGACGACGACTACGCGGATCGCCGCGAATTTGGTGAGTCACCGCATGACCACATTCGCCAACTCAGTTTCGATGGCGCCAAAAGTGACCGTGGTCAAGTGTTGGAGATCTGGACGCATGCGTCTCTTGAGAAGATCGCGACGTTCGATGGGAAGCGCTACCGGTCTGACGATGCGTTGCAATGGATTAAGCGGTTCATCTATGAGATGAAAGGGACATGCAAGCCTCAGAATGAGTGGTGCGAACCGTTTTCGCTGAGTCTTGGTAAAGCCGCCAAGGGATGGTATGGACAGCTTCCTAAGAAGACCCAGCGAAAGTGGAATCTTCTCAGCGAGGCCTTCCTAGACTACTATTGCTCGCAATTTGACCAATCAGCTCGGGGCCGCTACTACTCAGCGAGACGCCGGGAGAATGAACACGTCTGCGATTTCCTTCTGAGGTTGAATGTCTATGCCCGGACGGCACAGATCCAGTACGAAAGAGGGGCGCAGACGCCGCTGACCATGTTGAGCACTTCCTGCTGAACTGTGGGGATGACGACGTCATGGACCTCCTGTACCCGCAACGGCTCAGCGATATCCACAAGGTTGAGAAAGTAATCAATCAACGGCTACTCGGCGAGAAGCGCAAGAAACAGCGCGACCGCCTAAGCACGACCCGCAGTCGCGAAACTCGGCGAGGAGATGTGAAAAGCGACTCGAGTCGTCGGAACGAGTCTCGCCGGGACAACCGCCGCGACGATCGACGTGACCGGCGCGATGAGCGTCGAAGCCGTCGAGACGATGGCCGCTATCGCCGAGTCACGCTGGCAGATGCATCGGCGGACGACCTGTGGGCTGCACTCGATGATCGTCGAGCGACAGCAGACACTGATCTGTACGACTCGTCGAACGCTGGAAGTGATCAGGATCAACTCGGCGAACCTGAGTCTGACTACGAGTCTGACTACCTTGATGCCGGTAACACCAGTGACCGACCTCGCCCGTCCAACGAGCGTGGAGACTCGTACCGGTCCCGTCAGAACTCAGCGAATCGTCCTGATAGATCAACTGATCGTCGGGATCGCATGGACCACCGCGATCGTCAAGACAGTTCTCGAGAACGACGAGCCTATGGCCCGTGCGGAGCATGTGGAGCTCTAGGCCACGATGCACACTTCTGTCGTAAACGCTGCAAATAATGCAAGCAAGTGCACGACGTTGGCCGGTGTGAGCTTTTCCAGCGATTCGAGAAACTCGCAAAGTTCGTCAAGACGTCAGTCGACAAGTCCACAGTCCCGGAAGACCTCCAGGACATCTACTCGTCGAGCCATTTAAACTAGTGGGCTCGCCAACTTTGACTGGGTTGGACAAAACCGGGCTGCCACAGTCAGCTGAGCCAGCAGTGGAAGCAAACTATGTGTTTGCTTTCGTGGGTGAAGCGAAACGGCCCGACGAGTGGAATGAGAGAGACAAAGGAAGTGAACGAGAAGATATGGGAGTGAATGACGGAAGGAGAGAACTCGGCGAGTCGAACGCAGACGATGACCGGGCGATTGGAAGTATGGATGTAACTCAGCGGTCGATAATCTCGCTTGGTCAAGCCAAGAGATGGAAGCTGCTCCCGGGGGAGCGGCTGGGATGGTGGTCAGCGAAAAAATTTGATCGCCGAGTACGAATGCGAGCTCTTGTGCTGGGAGTGGTGAACGACGAAAGGACTAAGATTCTGCTGGACACAGGGGCAAACGTCTCGGCGGTGACCGAGTCGTTTGCTAGAAGGTTGCGATTGAAGCGGCTGACTAGTAGAGACAAGCAGATCGATGTCCAAGGAATTGCAAAGTCGAAGGTAGCAACTACTTCCCGAGCGATTGTGAAAGTCACGCTGGGATGGGAAGTGGTATACGAATTCGAAGTTTGGATTATGCCCCACCATGCCGGTGTTGAATTGATCCTGGGCACCGATTTCATGATACCAGCTGGAATCAGGTTGGGCCTCTACAAATCGACGGCGAAATTTCCTGACGAAGTCGTGGTGCCATTGATCAAGTCGTCGAAAGACCTCGACGAGACGGAGTATGGGCATGAAGTGGTCGGTGGACCGCCAGAATCGCTGGATATCACAAGCCGAGGGATCGCTCAGTTCAAGCTGAGGCGGAAACAACCCAGCGAGTCAACCCACGAACTATGGTTCAGACAGCTGAAGGCACTGTCGAGCATAATTCAAAGGGGCGAGCAGTGCGGGTGTTGCTGGCAAACATCTCGTCGAAGCTCACTTGGTGCCCAGCTCATTTCCCCGTGATAATGTGGATTCGCCACGGAGTGTTGCCAAGAGATGAAGGGTACGTGCGAGTGAACTCGGCGAAATATCGCGACTGGCAGGTCCTTGCCTATGAGGGAGCTCTTGACAATAGGCTCCTCAAGAGGAAGCAACGGCTGTATATGGAATGGCTGAGTCGACAAACTCCTGCAGTAGAACGACGCCAATACGACACACCGAAGGAAATCCAACAGCGGGCGAACCGTGGCGAGCGTGGGAATGCAGTGGCACGAGCACCCGAAGAGCCCGACGATGAACGAGATCAACAAGGAACAGGTGAGCGGACGGACCGTGAAAGCAGCAGTTCCGACTCAGCGAGTGATGAGGACTCGAACTCGACGAGTGATCAACTTGCGGTGAGCAAGCCTACAGACGAACCGAGCGTTGCGGCTGCCGATAGCGCTCACACCCGTGTCGTCTCCGTGCATGTAAGCGCCCTGTTACCTGAGCAGCTGCGTGGATGCGCCGACGCCTGGTCGGTCATGCTGCCTACAGGCCTGGCCTACGGTATCCATCCAAGGTGACGCCTTTGGCGACTTCACAGGTATTCGGGTTGACCGAAAACAACTTGGGTATACAGAGGCGCTCACAACCGACCCGGTGCAAGGGATCGTTCCTGGTCTTCAGGTGTTGATCCAGCATTCACTGACCTTTGCGGGGAAGCGTGTGTTGTTGGTGGGAGTCGTGCCGTTTGGTAGCGAGAATTTCTGCGTGTTCCTACACGACACGGTGCGATCGGGGGCGCGATTTTGCGAAAACAAATATACCCTGAAAAATATATGGGTACTTAGGAAAGGGAAATACACCCTTATATCCGTTATTATTTGCAGAATAAAATATCCTATAGAAACCAATAAATTACATGCGTGTTGCTCGTGTCGTCCACCTCAGTTAAATGCGAGAATCTAGTATCCAACTAGCTCAGATGGATGTTGCACGAAGGTTTGCCCGCTTGGTACAGGAGCCAAGCATACTGCGAGTAGAGCATATCGCGTGGTTGACGCTGCATATGCTAGCGGGCTGCAGGCGCATCCGAAGGGAGGGATAGCAAAAGCGGTGCTCGCGAATGTTTTGTTAGTCTTCTTTCAGTGGCAGCTGTGAACAGGTCTGTTGTGTCGAGGATCTGATCAGTGGCGCTATGTGAGGGAACAGCTTAAACAATAGTGAAATGGTCGCTTCGACAACGCAGTCAGTCAATCAGTCAAACGATAGGGAAACGAATCGTAGCTTCAACAATACGCCATCAAATATTTCGATAATAGACACACAACGTACCGGAGATTGGCGGATTTGGTTAAAGTGCGCAGCTTGAGCATGAGAGACACGACCAAGTCCAAGGCATCAGAACAGCCACTAAGTGTGTGTGTCAAAGCTCAATTGAGCCGGTGGCTTGCACACCCGACCAGCGGGACCCCCATCAACGTGGCGAGGCGGCGGTTGACAGAGTGGCTGTCTCCAACGGGGAAGAGACATTGCTCCACGCTCCTGTCGAAGTCGCGAGCCAGCATTATTGTCAGGAAGAGGTGTGTGCTGTCGGGATTCGCCCAAGATGCCAGAGCCCGTTGAGCGCTGGAGCTTCTCGTGATCTGGAGTTATTGGGGCCATAGTCAATGGATTCTCTAGACTTTGATTAGTCAAAATACGTCGATGACGGAATCTTGCATATCGCGGTTGTGTGAAATGACCCTACAACGACACCCATCGCGAGATCAGTGCATAAAACGGACCAACAACCCGAGTCTTCGGCGACTGTTTACGAGTTTCGACGCCTATGGTTGAGTCTTCGACGCCTGTTTACGAGTCTTCGGCGACTCCTCCAAACCGACGGACGCCCGGTCGCATTCGGCACCTCTTCGGCACCGATGGTCGAGCCGACGGCGACGGTTCACGAGTCATTGGTGACTACTCGGAAGCGACGTCGACCCTCCGAAGAATCGGGGGGTTCATAGGAAGATCCATAACGGACACGTTTACACTTATTTTTTGTATATGACTATAGGAAGATCTAGATACGACATTAAAGCCCATTGGGCAAGAACACATGATAGCGTTTCCTCGCTATCACGCAAGGGCGACGCTCAGCTATCGGTAAGTACACGTAGTCTTAGGTGAACCTGGTAGGAAGGATTATGTCTGTCGGTGAAGACGCCTATTAGTGTAGTGAGTGTTTATCCCTGGTAAGACCAAGAGTTAGGAAGTGGCCGCGTGTGATAGAGAAAGTGGCGAATTGTCGCCGAGAACTGGAGGAGCGCGAGGCACGGGGACAGCGAACATCTTGGAGGTTGGTGGGGGTGGTCATTTGTTGGCAGAATTGAAAGTGAGGAGAATGGAGCTAAACCAGCGCCCCTTGTGAAGCCCCCCCCCCCCTCCAACGAGGCCAAGAGTATGGTTGGCTCAAAGCGCGCCTATACATTATTCACATTCTCGTCGATAGATAACCGATACTTAACGGATAACTGTTCACAATAAATTATTGATTTCAATTTATTGCAATAATTGCCACACCAATTTACTTTTCGGCAGCCCTGCCGATTGTCCCTATCCTGATCAGACGCATGGTGTACAACAACCATCAAAGAGGTGAGGTATCAGCGGTACTAACGTATACTCCTGGTACTTCGTAATCGCAGTAGAGCGAGTTGTTGACTCATTCAATCGTTGCGGGTATTCGTTGTCACCAATTATTGTCGCACCGCGTCCCTAAATGCACAGGCGTTGGGAACAGGCTTTGAGCAACAGCGCAACCTCCTCAGCATCCATGTGCCATACTAGTCCATCGTACAGAAGCATCACCACATCTGCCAGTGCTGGCACCGTCCTTTGATTCTTCATTGCTTTCTTGCGCTGACTAAGACTCTAAGTCTGAGAACGAGTCCACTCGATGTCGGACACATTTCGTGGCCACTGATAGCTCCCCACTCAACAGATTTGCCTAGATTTCTGTATGCTTCGACGTAGATGCCAAGCGTAAAACGGGAGGACCACGAGCACAGTCTAGGCAAAGTTGATTCATGGTAATGAAAGTAATTTCAGGCTGGTTAGCTAGCTTTTGTATGTACTGTTCAGTGTGCAACAGTTCGTCGCAAAGGATTTAGAGATTGAACTGTGCCAGCGCCGTGGCAAACGCTTGGATCGGTGTGAGTGGGGCGCGAAAATCTAAGTGGAACTTCTTGTCATCAACTTTGCCGAACTGAAGGTAAATTGGCCGCTCCGGGTTTGGAACTCCGTCGTCATCGGCGCGTACAAGCTGAAAGTTTTTCACCGATGGAACGGAGACGCGGCCATTGAAATTGAGACGATAGAATCCGTTCTCGAATATCGGCTCTTTGTTCTCAAAGACTTGAAGAGACTCAGCAGGCAATGCCGAATGTGCCACCGCCATGTCAGAATTTGTCAAACTGCGGTGAAGATCAATGAGCATGGAAAAGGTGGAGAGGCTGTCACCGACTGTCAAACCTTCGATGTCCTGACGTCTCGAGAGAGGGGGAAGGATGACTGTCAGACTCCGGGGCTCGGAAGAGTTGAAGGTGCTGCCGAACACCATGGCTCCGAGTTCTGTCTTGCGACTGAAATTCCCGACCAGAACATTTTTCTTCTTTGAAAAGTTTGAGCGCAGTTTGCCGATGTAGTTGCCACTTTTCTTTGACGGTTTGGAGGATAGTGCGACGGAACGCGTCATGTCGAAAAGGTGGTAGTTGGAAGTGCGGGTCTTCACCTGCTTCTCCGCCATGAGGAGAAGCTGTCCATTGATAAAGTAGTGATATTGAGAGCTCAGCATGGTCTTCACGCGCAAGATGTGTCCTTGAACGAGGTTTGTCTCCGTTCCGGGGAACACTGCCAGCTTTGATAACCGAGACAGATCACAGCACGCTACTGTTGGCACCGGTGTTGGTGGAGCAACGGGAAGGGTAGACTCCTCTATGGACTCGGTATCCGATTCATCGTGCGAATCTTCATCGTCAGATTGCTGAGAGAGATGTCTGCGGCGAGAAGGAGACTCAGGTTGTTCACTAATTTCTCTCAAGTTGTAGGCGTCATCCCGGCCACTATCGTCGGAATCGGAGCCTTCATCTGAGGAATAGGCAGACCCACGATTCGCTTCATCCCAAGCTTTCTCGGGCTTGCCAGATTGTCGATCATCCTTCGCGCTGGTTTCATCTGCATTCGGGGACAACTTTCTCTCAAAAATTGATTTCCGACTGCGATTATTGTACTCGTCGTGAACTTCGTCACCGTCGTCCCTATCAATTGAGAAAGGAACGACCTGGTTTTCATCTTCGTTGCTGTCGCGGCGAGATACCAAGTTCGAAGTGGGGTTGGTCATGATACCTTTGTCGCGAGGAGGTAGTGGTGCCAACATGGAGCGACCTCGGGCCGCCATTGTCTAAACTCGAACGGGTTAGTGATAACGCTGGCGATGGCCTCAGACGCCAAAGTTGGAAATGAATGAAACTCACTGTCGGAGCTCTCCGACTGGTACTGCAGTGCCCTTGACATGGGACCATACTTCCGCTGAAAATAGTAGGCTCCACAGAGCAATTGGAGCTGACAGCAACGCTAATGATAGTGGAGATAGGTGCTGGTAAACACGCAACAACGCCCGGGAGCGTCAACGCTAGAATTTATCTTAGTTTGTCCCAATTTTTACAAGATCGAGAGCATGACTGCCAAGCCGGACCACGAGTGGATCAAAGCTAGACGGCGAATTCTCGTGGGTTCGATCCTAGCCCCCAGCGACAAGGGTCAGTTCATTGAGGCATCGTTTGCCACACATTTCGGGCGCAATCTCCCGGAATCGGGTTTCTGGGCAGCTTTTGAACAGGCATGCAGTTTTTCCGCGGAAGGGATTCCATGGCACGAACCCAGACAGCTCATGCTGTCCTATTCATTACCTCAGCAGGTGAATGGCAAAGATTCTCGGGTAAGGAGATTGCTTGTGGCGTGATGTCCGATACCTGGTTTCGTGTTCAGAACAGGCCCAGGCTGTGTATCTCACTTTGTGTGTAGGGGGAGACCATGTTGACTTTGGCTGCTACTTTCGGTCGAGCGAAGGTAGTGAGTATTCTTTACCAAGTCAAAGGTGATCCACGCATCGAGAATGCGAAGGTACCAATTGCCATTATATACCTGGCTTAATCAACTATGAACTGGGTTTTCACTTGTGAAATGTTCTGTAGGGATGGTCAACGGTGCACGTCGCAGCCGCGTACAATCATGTCAACGTTTTGGAAGCTCTTCTAAATCTTGGTGTGAGTATGAACGAGGCCGATTCACGGTTGGGCTATACTCCACTACATGTGGCTGCATTGGTTGACAATATAGAAGTGCTCAAGACACTGCACGCGTCGAAGCAAGCTGATTTCTGGAAGAAGGCAAAGAACGTGGGTTTCGAGGCGTATAAGTTGCATTCCCTTCTTGCTGTGCACTACTGACGGTCTTGTCTGAATGCAGGGGTTTTCAATTCTCCACGTTGCATCTGCACACGGATCGGAGAAATGCGTTATTTTTTTATCAGAGACGTTCCCGGACATGAAATTTCATCACGACAGTGTGTTTATGGAGAGTCCAGCCCATAAAGCAGCCAAGCATCTTCATCCGCACGTGTACAAATATCTTACGTCATTGGGTGCTCGAGACGACATGGAAAATATCGAGGTCAGTCTGTTCACAGATGCTGGAAGGTGCTCTCGTTCATTGACTATTTCCTTGTGTCTAGGATGACACTGCACGGGACATCTCGATGTTTAACACCAGATACAACTTCTAAATCGCTACTATATAAATATTAATCAAGTTTGTAGGCCTTAGGCTTCAATAGATTGCTGCGCTTCATTCGAAGTCGCGTTCTTGGAGATAAACTTGCGCACCAACTTGTAGCGCAAGTCGTCGGTGGATGCTGGCTTGCACACATCGACGTGCGTGGCATCGGCAATAGGGACAAACTGCCCGAAACCAGGATTTGCCGATGCTGAAGGTACAACTAGAGCTTCAACACCGATCACGGGGAGGCGGCAAGGTCGACTCTCGCCCACACTCAGAGATGGAATGCTTTTCTCCTCAAACACCTCAGCACACCAGTCATTTAGCATCTCCAGATGCGGTGTGCCATGCAAGTGCTCAGTGACAGGGTGCTGCGTGATCCGTCGTGGCTTGAACGTTTGGATCCTCTGAGCGACTGGACTGCCATGATGCGGGACGCCGAAGAACACGACGCCGTTGACATTGTCGATCAGTTGTGACTCGCCATCTTCGGTCTCGGAACTGGCCGAAGCCAGCAAAACCTGCTTCAGCAGCACGCCACCAAGACTGTGGGTTACAAAAACCACGGGACGATCACCAGACCCGACACGAGCCGCGTTCAACTGAGTCAAGATCTCACTTCCCGTGTCTTCAAAACACATCGGCTTCCAGACAGACCCAGACGCAAGAAGTTGCGAATCGTAGCCGACCGACAACATTCTCGGGTTAAGACCCTCTTGCTTCATGTCCTCAAGAAGCCATTGCTGAGCCCAAAGAGTTCCCTCTTCTTCGCCACAAGTCCACGTTCCGAATGGACAGCCCAGAAGTCCATGGACGAACACGATATCTACATCGTAGTCGCTTTGTTGTGCGCTGGTACTTCCCGAGAGGTGAAGTGGATGAATTCCGTCGAGGTACTTAACCTCGGCGCTCTTGCCCGCTCCTTTGCTCAGCGAATTCTGGTACCGTCGGTTAGAACGAGCTCGGTGTGCCGTTGCTTCCAGTCTGATATCGTCTGACTGCGTCCATTTCTCAAGGGCAGCTTCGAGCTGGCAATCATTCATCGCAAACTCCTGCAGTGTTTCAACCATGTTGTCACAAGCAAATAGGTTTGCCAATACTCGAGCTGTTTCTCGCTGCACGACTTCGTTTTCAGACTGCATCAAGATCTTGAGGATTGGCACTCCGCCACGACGAATTAGTTCTTCTTGGCATTCCTTCCGCTCCATCACGAAAGCTAGAGCTCGGAGAGCCTTTGCGTGAGATGCTTCATAAGAAGAAGTATCTGACTTCACCCCTTGAATAGGTAGGGTTCGTGATCTCGCTTCTCGGACACTGCAGGCTCCTTTTGCGACTTCAGGTGGCACCTTGTCCAGCACCGAGTCCAGAAGAGCAATTAGCCATTCCTGGACGACTTGGTCTTTGTGAGTACCGTGGGTAGCAATCTGCTGAAGACAGAGCGCAGCTTCCGCACGAATACCTTCGTCGCCGCTCTTGAGGAACGCTGTGAACAGCTCGATCCAGCCATCGACGTATCCGTGCCTCAGCACGATATTGATGTTCTCGATATCGTCGTCGTACAGCGGCTCGCCATCTTCAGAATCGCTAACGAACGAGAGTGCATCTTGATTCAGCACAAATTGTACGTCTGCTGTGGTCGGCTCGGCAAGACAGCGGATAGCTTCAAGTAGTTTTGCTGTCACTCGACTGTCCGAGTCCTCTAGCACTCGTGATCGCAGAGCATCCAGCGCTCCAGCCTCGACGAGTTGGTGTTGGAAAGCGTGATCACCAACTGCAAGCTTGGCAACAATCTCAAAAGAAGAACGCGCTAGCTCGTTGCGAGACGAGCTCATCCACTGCACTAACATCTCTGCGCTTCCCGCATGGCGTCTCATGATCTGGGCCACCACGATGTCGTTGCTTAGCTCGTTGATAAACCGCGCAGCTTGAATCTGCACCAGATCTGAGCGTTCCTGGCCGATTTCAACGACTGCATCCCACAGCTTGTCACTCGCAAGGAGTTTTCTTCGTGTCTTGGCCGTACTATCATCACCGAAAATTGTTTTGCGCAACTTGTAGCGTCTGCTAACAGCTTCTGGTATCGCGGCCTTGGTCAACCCCCACAACGCGAACTCGAGGTACTGATCCGGCACATCAGCCACAGCCAAAGACAATAACGACGCAAGGTTTGCTGGTCCGAAGTGACAGTCGTTGTTATCGAGAGCCACCAGGCAATGCAGCGCCTCGCCCAGCCGTGGGTCGTCCTCATGAACTTCAGCCAGATTCAGCAGTGCCTGCTTTCCGTATCGCGTCGCTCTCTCTGCAATGGCTTGTGCACATTGAGGATTGGTCGACAAGACGCCCATCGCGCTGTACAGTTCCTCTTCTAAATCTTCTTGTAGCAAGAAATTGTTTTCTGCATCCGACAGCAGATTCACGAGCATGGAGAAGCTGGAGCTGCCTAGGACTTGGTCGGGGTCCCACCCGTTCGTGTCGGGTGAGATGTCTTTCAGCCAATTCACGAGGTTCTGGTACACTAGACTGTTCTTCATGGCCGCTTCCAGTGCTTCTTTCCCGTCCTCGACCGTGGGGTAGTGCACCGAAGGGGTCGTGAACGCCTGTCGAGTGGAAGTGACTGAAGCCGACGAGATCCAGCACGCCACATCGCGGATCAAACTCTGTTGCAGTCCCAGTTCTTGTCTCGACGTGGCCTTCAACGTTCGCGATCTGGTCTTTCGTGTCAAGTGTCGTTTCATTGTGCGAGCTGAAGGACCCGAAGTTGGGTAAATGGTGCCGATTTTCAACGGTTTGCCATCGTCCCCGAGGTACATGAAGCCGGCACTTGCACTCACGCTGGCGCCGGCCAGAAGGAAGAACGGGCGCTTGGCCACATGCAGCATATTTCAAGAAGTGCGCCAATTTAGGAATGAGCATGGAGAGGTGTTTTGCGGAGACTGTAACGGATACTGCAAGTTCGGCGGCATAGTTTGTTCAAATGGGAGAGATAAGCGAGTGCGATGTGACAGAAAACACATGGGGAATCTGACGATGCAGTCGATGGGACACGATGTGTGGAGTGTTGAATCTGCATCTCCGACTGCGAGTGATGGACTGCTTGATTGGAGGCTTCGGACGTCATTGACGCGATGTACATATCGTGACCTCCATTGGTTTGATGCGAGCCGTTCCTGATATTGCCTAACGTTACTACGGAAACGGCTAAGCATGCACTGATCCCGTGACGTCACTTTGTCAGAGCTATGTACACATTTTCCTGTTGTATCTGTATTCGTCAAGATGGCTACAACTTGGTCGTCATGGCGATATCCAGCGCTGCAACGGTGACAAGTCCACGACGGCCTCATTTGTGTCAAGTCGCTGTAGTTAGACCAAGCTGCAGGATTTTAGTTGGCGATACGCAGGCGGGTGAGGTCGATTGCACTTTCGTCGAAAGGATACGCACCAGGAGCGAGGCGGTTCGTGATCCAAGCGCGCAGGATGCGAACGTCCGTCAAATACACACCGCAGAGCACGCCACCCGGTGTGAAGCCCGCAATGAGGTCGAGCCACTCGTTCCCATGGAAACTCTCGCCAGCCTCGTTCCACCCGTGCGGAGGGCGCCCATAGCGCACGTGCTGCAAATGGCGCGTCATGAACTTTTTCAGCGGTGGTACACGTCGCGGCAATGCTGACGCATGAGGAACTCGTACTCGGCCACGCGGAACTGCGGGTTCAACGGATCCTCGACCATGCTGTGTGTATTGATATCACAAAAGTGGCAGAACGCTGTGTCAGCAGCCAAGTCCACGTGAATATTACCCCAGTGCGCTTCCACCATGCCCGCGGGGCTACGACATTGGGCTGCAGAGCGGAAGTAGCGCGAGCCGAAGTCCGTCTCCAAGCTGTTCATCAAGCGCCACAGCGATCAACGTGACCGGCTGCGGTCTTTGACGGCACCGATCCGTACCAATCGCGCATGCAGCCTTTGCCGAAATGCACTTCTTTCACCAGCGCAACCCTAAGCCCATGCAAAAAACTTGTAGCCAATCAAAATCACATATCCCAAATAATTTATATTAGCCAATAGGAATGCTACTTTGACTGACGATCATCTCAAAACCGAAATGGCGAAGGCCCCGTGCGGCAGTGCGGCGACGAAGGATTGCGAGAAGTGCAAGAAACCAATTTCGCGCACAAACTCCTCCAAACATGAAAGGAGATGCAAGGGTATCAAAGTGCGGGACTCTCGGAGTGAGATACGCAAGCGCTCGTGGGTTAAGCACCGCGCCAAGCGTGTCGGCGATCAACGCACCCGACGAGCAGCTCATCACTTTAAACAACTTGAAGGTACAGAAACTTACACTATGCAGTAACGCTGCAGCTATTAACTACCCTCAACTGTATTCAACTGTATGTTGAACAGCACTCCGAACGCAGCTCCAAGAATTGAAAAGTGCACCTTTCCTGCCTCGACCCTAGCCCGCTGATCTGAAGAGGCACCTGCTCAAGGAGCTGAGTCTCAACGCAGACCTCTTTGAGTTCATCTTTTCCCAGGTACCCAGCTAGTTTTTTTTTTTAAGAAGCAGCATACTGACTCGTCCAATTGTATAAGGTGGAGGACAAGGAGTTGCTATCAACGATATGGTTGAAAAGGCTTATCTACTACTACATCATGGCATACGACACCACCTTCCTCAGCAGTTTAAAGGTGAAGATGTCACGGCCCTCCTTCAAGACGCGTGCAAGATGTTCAGTGCGTACAAAGACAAAATTCAAGAGGCAAGTACAAGCATCATTTTCGAAGAGCGGGTCCGCTTAGAGAAGTATCGCAGCTACTTGCAGAACAAGTGCAAGAAGAACGTCGACGAATGGCGGAAGCAATGCACAAAGATACAAGCGGACAACAGTGTCCTTCAAGATCCGATTCAAAAGCAGATTGACAGCTTTGGTGAAGTCAAAGATTGCACGACACTAGCAGAATTTGAGGCTGCTTACAAGGTGCGATTTGTTGAAAAGGACCAGGCTTACAAGACCAAGCTGAATGAAGAAGCAGAACAACGGGTTGTTGAACGCCGCTTTAGAGAAGCGTTTGGCACAGATTCAGTGAGCGAAGACGAGTGATTGTAGTAGAAAGGAAGTCATTCAGGGCTGCAGTGAATTGACTTACAATATTACTCAATACCGACAAGACCAAAAGTACTACGACAAGACCAAAAGTACTATGACAAGACTAAAAGTACTCGGACAAAATGAATGGCTCTGCGACTCACCATCAAATCGACTGGACAGATCACACGTAATTTTGCCTTTTCAATGGCACCGCAGCCACCACAACGAGCTTCATTTCAGGAGCTGTTGCAAGGCGGCATTGCGACAGCCACACATGTGATCAAGAAGGAAACCAGGGATGCCTACGCGTCCTACTTCAAGAAGTTCTGCGACTTCTGTATTGCAAATGAATACCCGAATCCAGCTATGGTGCGCCATCCTGAGCTTTCCTCTCTTCTCGTTGCATTCATGGAAAGCGTATCCGTCTCTGCCGCGGTCTCCAATCAGACAGCAGAAAAGATAAGGGCCGCTGTCGCGAATTACTACAGTAGTCACGAGCGACGAGATGCCGCCGGACCTGACAAATGAATGATAGTCACCGACGAGAAAGGAATCAAGTATGGGCTGGGAAATCCTGCGAAAGACACGTTTGTTCGGCAGTTCATGCGTGGTCTCAAAAAGCGCAAGAGCACGGAGTTTGCCCAGCGCCAAGCCACGCCAATTTCTCTGGACATGCTCCTAGTCCTTCACTTCCACTTGTCCAACACTAAGGTATTTACGGAAGCATGCCGTTTATGGTTTACGGCTGTATCGGCATTTGCGTTCTACAGCATGTGTCGGATCAACGAGGTGCTCAGTCTCCAATGGAAGGATGTGACGTTAGGGCTGACGCGACCTAGTTCTTCAGACCCGACGGTGTCCATTCCGTTTGCGGTGTACAAGCTTGAAGGACGAAAGACAGAGGTCGCAGAAGGTCGCTGTTACAATCTACACCACCTGGAGGAGAGTGAGAGACCGATTGACGCATTGCATCACGTGACCGCCTGGTTGACGTATGTTCAGACGAAGACGGACCACAGATGGAGCGACACCGATTACGTTTTTCCGGCACTGTCAAAGATCTCAAAGAACGTTATTAAGACGCAGACGGTTGCCACAGGATGCGAAAATGCGCGCGTTGAATGGGGCAAGAAAATGTCAGAACAGGTATTCATAACCTTGTTCAACTGTGCAGTACGCGATCTGAATCGAAATGGGGCTAAGACTCGTGGCTACATTCGTCAGGAGTGGAGATATATATGGTTTACATCGCACACCTTTCGGTGAGCTGGTGCTTAATACAGGTTCATGTTTGCAGCACCAGAACGGAGATAGTCACTGCGAATGGTGACGTGGTGGGCAGGCTGGACTCAAAACGAGTCAGCAGAGACTCTCGTTCGCTATCTTCTTGACCAAGCAGCTACCGATGAAGATAAGCAACTAGCCGACTGTTTGGTACCAGATCGTGAAGTCCATTCAGGGTGTCCAACGACGTATACGGGGCGGAAGCGAAACGCTGCGGTCCCTTCAAGGCAGACATCATCCGACAGCTCAATTCAAAAGCGTCTGAAGACTGTCGAAAACTCGATGAAAGCTCTTGAAGAGAAAATTGAGATATTGCAGCCTTCAAGAGACCGTGGCCCAGTCCCAGCGTGTGACAGCTCTACCTGCGAGGAGCAAGTGTCTATCCTCCCGCCTGCGAAAGACTGGAAGGGCTTATGTCGGATGTATTGGAAGGCCGATCCTTCTCACCATTTATTCAAGCCGGTATGTGAGTGGACAAGCCTGGACAAAAAGAAGAGTGGAGTGTTGCCTAGTCGCCTCAGTGTTGCTAAGCTAATTGCTCAAGACGTGGAGGAGTTTACTACCCAAAAAGGACTTACTGATCCGCGGAAGGCTTCCGACGATACTCTTTCTGCGTATTCGGCTTACTACATCAAGCATTGGCTGAAGGATGCTGTTGTTCCAAACGTGTGCGTCCTCACTATTGACACACTGGCAAGATACATACGCCTCGACAGAAAGCGCCGGCTTGTGAAGACTCAACACGCGTATCTGCAAGGAATAGTATGATAGGTCTTGTCATAGTACTTGAAGTCTTGTCAGCGTACATTTAGTCTTGCCATAGTACTTTTGGTCTTGTTAGAATTACCTAGTACTTTAAGTATTGTCGCACATATGGAGGAGGTCCAGTGCCTCCAAAACATTATCGGAGCGACCCCCCATGAGCAATGTATCAACTTGGAAAATGTATGCTTTGAATCACATTCTGATTGGCGTATATTGACAAAATATTTCGCTTTGACTGGCCATGCAATCCGGTTTTGCATATTTTATTGCTTCGGGCGGGGGAAGTTGCTTCCGACACCGTTTCAATACAAACCTCAAGTAGGTCGGAAGCAGCTTCAATTTTCTATGATTTGCAAACCATACAGCAATATTGTCAGGGTTCGGTGAACCATACAAAACACAAGACTATTTTATAAACCTAACCCTTCATTTTGCAAATGGAAGCGCTTCTTCCTCCCGCTCGTAGAAAGTTTTGAGACCTTGCGTGGCTACAGCATCGCACACGTCTTGCGATAGTGACGGAGAGCAGTAAACTAGGAGATTCAACGCGTCTTCGGATGGAAGGAAGGAGGTGAGACTCAGCGGCAACAGCTCCACGATGTCCGACAATGAGGTTTCCAAATTGGTTATCGCTTTCTTCGTTGTTGCGTTTTCTGTGGTAGTCGCTCTCATTGATTCGCTTGTGCTGCTTGGATGCAAAGTTAAAAGTAAGGAATATCACGACGCAGCAAGTGGTTGCAGTGAACGGTCACTAGGTATTCTAGAATTCGGATCCCGACCTAGAATTCGGATTCCGAGTGACATGCAGACCACGCTGGAGACGTTGAAGTCTAGTAGCCTAGCGAAAACTCTTTATCTAGTACTAGCAATTTCATAAGCGAGCTCATACCAATATTTATTAGGCATAATGAGAGTCACTCCGAGTGACCACCCTGATTGAGATATTATTATGCCTCTCTCTCGAGTGAGTCTTGGGAACTGATTGAGAGATTTTACCTACATGTATTGCGTTCTCAACGGCCGATCATTCTTCAAGTTGCAAGGGTTCTACCAAGACAACCAAGATATGGTGCTGAGAGTCTGCTTCGTTGTAGTCGGAATAGCAGCAAACGGAAGGTCCTACTCCATATTGATTGGTCCGGATGAAGACGTTGCTGAGCTGATCGAACGTCTCAGAAAGGATATGTTTTATAAATATCCCGCATCCTGGTACACGCTGTACTTGGCGAGAGGTGGTCCCCAAAATGCTTGGCTACAAACCAAAAGCCCCGAGTACAAGCTTCTGTTTGAGAGCCGTGTCCCTGACTCCATCAAGGCCATGATGATCCCCGAAAACAAAATCGACCCCAAGCTTCGCGTTGGAGACCCCGCCCTCGGATTCCCTGAAGCCAGCAGCCGCAGTAACGCAATTCAAGTTCTGATCGAGATTCCCAAGACTCCTTTACAGGAAATTTTTCGGACATACTGGTACCAGTTACCACGTTCCCTGAAAGGGAGCAGGATGATTAATGATGCGTTGAAGAAAATCAACTAACGATGAAGAGCGTGGAGGGGGCTACAACGCGAAAGACAGCAGGAATTAGTGGTGGCCTTGCAATATGACGCCCTTTACCAATACATATCGAATTCGACGAGAGTGAAGTCATATGCTCTCTATTACCTTAGTCGCCCTTTTTCGGTGGTCGCATCTGTCCCCCCTGAAAGTTGAACTTGACCATCATTCCTCATCCTACCTCTATGGCTCGTCGCGCTGCCAAGCGCAGTGCGTCCACGTGCACCAAGAAGCCGCGTCTGGAGCCTTCTCGAGCCGCCACGACGCTGTCAGACCTCGTGACGCTCTTGCACCTGCAGCTGGTGCCGTTCCTGACGCCGCGCGACCTCTCGCGCCTGCTGAGCTGCCTCTCGCGCCGCCTCCAGTCGCCACTACGCGAATGCATCGCCACCGCCGGCCTCC
>JAHWLE010000429.1:0-23502 GCA_024679135.1 Phytophthora foliorum | reverse complement strand
CACGACGTTGTCGCAGTGCATGACGACGAGTGGAAGACCAAATACTGCGAGCTCCTCCAAAGGTTCATGAAGCAGCTACGCATACAACCTTTGTTGGAGCGCCTCGCTGGCGCAGACACGATCGCCTACACCTTTCGAGAGTTCAACACCAAGCTGGACGCCATCTGCGGGGGTGTTGAATTTGTTGGAAACGACCAGTGGATGGCCGATTGGAGCCATGGGTGCGAGGTCCAGGCCCAACAACTGGAGTCGATGGTCACGGGTACTGCTCCGCGCATGCTGATCAGCGATATGGAGAGTGAAAAGAAGGTGACGACGGCCATGCTGGAGATGTACACGTCGCTGGAAGAAAACACACCAGGACCACTCGCAGATCTCAAGCGGGCGACATTGGAGCACTTACGAGTCGCTCTTGGCCTTGAGACCCGTGTCATCACCTCGGAAACGGTGGCCGACATTCAAGAACAGGCGTCGAATATTCTGTCCATCTTTCGGTGGTTCATTCCTGAGAGAGACGTGGATGTCAACGAGGGTGAGCCCATTGGAACTGGAACGTACGGCACCGTACACTATGGCAAATGGCGCTGTCGTGACGGTACAACCCAGGATGTCGTTGTGAAGTCGATGTTTGATAGGAGTGTCGACTCGGAGACGTTGTTTCCGAGGCAGTTGCAGTTCTGGTACGAACTTCCAAGGCACCCAAACATTATCCGGCTCTTCGGCGGCTGTCATCGTGCCTCTCAACCATTCTTTGTGTGTGAAAATGCTCCTGGTGGCGACATCTATCAATTTTTCAGCAAACAGGAGAACCAAGGTATGTTCTGGGGTATGTTTCTTCAAGTGGCGAAAGGTCTTCAGGTTCTCCATGAAAACCACATCGTTCACGACGGCCTGAAGTGCGGAAATATCTTGATCGGAGAAAACAACACTCCGAAGATCTCGGACATCGGTAATTATAGGACCAGTATCAACTGTATAAGATACAGTAACCAGACGCAACGATCTGAATCAGTGCGCTGGAAACCTCGTGAAAAAATAGTTGAGAGGAAAAACGCACTGCCCAGATTCAAGTCGGATGTCTACTCGTTGGGAATGTGCATTATCGAAGCGAAGACGCAGATCCCACCGTTTGGATTTTGCGATGATGATGAAGTCATAAAGAAGGTTATTAGTGGTGAACCCTATGAGCAGCCCGATGAAATATCTGATGACGAGTGGAGTGTGATTAGCCGACTTGTTGCTGCCGACAGCGAAGATCGCCCAGACGTTGACGAGGTGATTTTGATGATTCGTGTGTTGTGTGAACCTGAGCTTAGCTTTCCAATCGAGAAACTCGTGGGATGTCCACCCAGCCGGAAAGTTCTAGCGAGCTTGTACACGAAATCTGAACGTGTACCTGAAAGCAAAAAGCTGTGTCATCAGATGCTAGAACGGCTCAATTTTTTGCACGATGCAATATCTCCTCTGCCCGCAACTAATAAGGAAAAACAGCAGTACGTCGACGTAATTAGTCGATTTTTGACGCTGATCAGCGTTAAGCCACTATTGGTTCGACTTGGACGCTGTGAAAAGTTTTGTGCAACAATTCGTCACCTTCACTTGATGCTGACGGAAATTGGAAAGGGTTTTGTGTTGGCCAACGCAGCTGCCATGACGAATTGGAGTAAAGAATGGGATAATGACTGTGCGAATCAGCGTGCCAAGCTAGTGCAATTGGTAACTACCGCGTCAGATCGATCACTTGTGAATGAATTGCATGCCCTTGATGAGAAACAGGTTCACCAAGTACTCATGTCGCTGAAAAACAGCACGAAAGAGATTGAACAGTCTACTGAGATGTTGCAGCTCAAGAAAACAACACTAGAGCGTGTATTGGCATTCACAAATCAAGCTGGCCTCCACGTGTTTGACTGGTTTATTGACGTTGGAGATATTAAATACAGCGATACTAGTAACGTCTTTGAGGCCAGCGGCAGCTTCGGTGATGTGAGTCTCGGCACGTGGTTACATGACGGCCAACCCATCAAAGTAGTGGTGAAGCATCTATTCGCAGAGATCGCAAGTACGACTGATGGAGCTTTCTTACAGCAGTTGGAACTATGGTGGAGATTACCGCGCAACGAACACATTTTGAAGCTGTACGGCGGCTCACATGTCAGTAGACCACCTTTATTCGTGTATGAATATGCACTGAACGGCAACTTACGCGAGTTTTTGAACGACGGAAAACATCAGGAACTGTTTTGGCCGTTGTTTCTGCAAGTAGCGAAAGGTTTGAAGTTTCTTCACCAGCATGGCATTGTACATGGAGGTTTAAAGTGCAGCAATATTCTTGTTGATGCGAAACAAAATGCAAAGATTGGTGACTTTGGTTTTCGAAAAGTTCGGATGCTTTCTGCCAGCACTACTTGCAAAGGAGGACGAGCAAGCTTCGAGTCGGTTCGGTGGATGCCTCTAGAGGTTATTGTAGCATCTAGCAATGAGCGGTCTAGGTTTGAGTCCGATATCTATTCGCTGGGTATGTGCATGATTGAAGCAATAATCCAAGCGGTACCGTATAGTAACCTTGATGATGATAAGGTTTTAGACCTTATAACTGCTGAGAAACAACATCCACGACCTGCTGCGACAACCAACAAGGCTTGGGAACTCATCAGTCAACTTTGCGCCTCAAGTGCTTGCGATAGACCGACAATTCTAGAGGTGATTGCCAAAATCAATGATCTTATTTCTCAGCGAGATGAAACTGGAGCTACTAAGAAGCGCGAAGTGGCAGATGAATCTCCAATTGCCGAACAGTGTGTTGATTGTGGTGCATCTCGCGTTGCCTCTGAACGATTTTGTCGACAATGTGGCTTCTATCTGGGTGATGGCAACCTACTGTCAGTTCACGAGGCGATCCTTTGCTTTTTAAAAAGGCCGGAAAATCGTCGTGAACGAATTTCTCATGCATGGCGTAAAGCGTTTGAGGCTGCTGTAGCATTACAAAACTTACACGACCTGGGCATTTTTCACGGAAATTTGAAACCGACCAACATTCGAATTGGAAACGATGGAAGAGCTGAGCTGTTTGGATTTGAACTGAGTGGTGCTGTGGATAGATTGGTCAACCGCAGGACCCAGAATCTTGATGAAGCGTTTCGATGGCAAGCACCACAATTGCTCTCTGGAGCGAATCCGCCGTCATTGAGAACCGATCTGTACTCACTTGGGATGTGCATTATTACAATGGTCCGTTTCGAACCTCCATGGGGTATGGCCAGGAGTGATTCAGGAATCAAAGAAGAGATTCTCAGTGAGCAAATATTACCTCTTGATGCTGAAGGTTTTACAGATGCACAATGGCAATTGATCACTGATATGATCTCGAGAGAGGATGGCACAATTGGAGATGTGGTACAGGGGCTTAAGGCACATGTTCACGAAGACCCAGCCCCAGAATGGATCGTTTCGCAGAGTGATGTCGTCGTCACGGATGAAGTTTTTAGTCAATCGCACTTTTTTTCACGTCACAAGGGTTTATTGCTAGGAGCGAGGGTAGCCGTTGAAAAGTTGCAGGCTCCGTTTTTTCCTCTTAATCGAAGCTCTCAGACTGTCGTAGAACTGTGGCTTCGGCTTCGACACCCAAACATACTTCAGCTGTTTGGTGCAATCGACGGACCAAATCCACGGATGTTTGTTTGTGAATATGCAGCTGGGGGCGAACTGACTGTTTTTTTAAAGAGTCCTACGGTCCCCAAAGTGCTATGGAGAAAACTTTTGGATGTAGCGTACGCGCTACGGTACATGCACGCGTGCGGCATCATTCATGGAGAAGTGACTGCCCAAAACATTTTCGTAACTGGTAAAGGAGTGGCCAAGCTTTCGGGGTTTGCGTTGAGCTGCCCACCAAGGAAATCTGATGATGGCTCCTGTAATATCTGGGTACCTCCAAGTTACGTTTGTGGGCACTGCAGAACATTTGCTTCTGATGTTTTCTGGTTAGGAAAATTGATTATTGATGCAGTGACTGGACACACACAATCTACGGATGGATATAATAACTACTGTGATATCTGCACAAATATTGATCAAACGCAGGCATCTTCATTTACAAGCGTTGAATGGGAGCTCATTTCAGACATGTGTTGCTGTGATTCTCAAGCGCGTATCACTATGGCGCAAGTTGTGGATCGCCTTGCTCGACTTGTAGCAATTAATGAAGTCATCGATAAAAGCGTCGCAGGCTCCTTCGAAGAAAATGGCCAACGGCAACTACTACTACTCGATCGCTTACTTGAGTTGAAGAAGGACGATGAAAACCTGCAACGTATACGTGCAGAGGATGAAGATGAATATGACCAAATGTTCGATTCGAGCAATCTTTCGACTGGTCGTTGTACAATGAAGAACGTGCCCGTCCAAAAAAACGTCCTGATTTGTAAAAAGCCAATGGAGCATTATGCTAAAATAGCTGCGGAGGACCTGAAAAACGGAGAGCCGATTGAACGCTACAATTTAAGGCCAGTAGTTTCAATGACCAACGATATGATAGAGGATTTTACAGGATTCCCAACCGGGTTAGTACTCAATTCGTGCACTGAAAACAAAATTGGAGGATTTGGAGAGGTACAACAAGGTATGTGGTTTGGCGCTCCAGTGGCGGTCAAAACCCCCAAGAAGATCGGCCTTACTGAATTTTTTGAAGAGGTCAATATCTGGAACAGCCTCAGACATCCACATATTGTCAACCTTTTTGGTGCAGGATACTATATTTTTGTCTCGGACTTCGCCAATGGTGGGCAGCTGGATACGTACTTGAAGCAGGCTAGTAATCACTCTCAAGTATGGAGACTGCTACATGACGCTGCTCTTGGGCTTCAGTGGCTTCACTTCCGTGGCATTGTCCATGCTGACTTGAAATGTAACAATATCGTTGTTGACGAAGGTGGTCACGCAAAACTGATCGACTTCGGGCTAAGCCTCTTGGGTAGCTGCAAAGGATTGAGGTACGGTGGGGCTATACCATGGCAGGCACCTGAGGCTCAAAACGCTGGTGTACGTACGTTTGCATCTGACGTGTACTCCTTTGGGATGTGCATTGTTGAAGCCTTGAGTATGAATGTCCCTTGGGGACATTTGACAAATGTCACTTTCATCCGGTATCAAGTAAAGGCTGGCGTGCTGCCCTCAAGACCAAAGTGCTTTACCTTGACTCAGTGGGAACTTGTGAAGCGCATGTGTTGTCTTAAACCCGAAAGTCGACTCAATATCAATGATGTTGTCAAAGTGTTAAGCTCCTTCACCAACCGATGTCTGGATGCTGACTGCCAAAATCTGAAAAATCTCCTAGCTGAGTGGGTGCGAGAGGGGGCAAGCAAAGACATGAGAGAACACGAGCAAATGTGCCTACACGTCTTCGACCGCCTGCACAAAATTGATCAAATATTTCGCGATACTGATGCAGACCGAGATCAATTGGCCAAAGAGAGCTTCCATGAGATCAAAGAGCGTTTCTCTAGATTTCTGTTGAACCACACGGGGTTATCTTTCGTCAACAGGCTGGCAAACAACTGGAAGGTAGTTGAACAGATCGCTAGTTTTCATAAAGACATTTGTGAACTGCAGGCGGATATACTACCAGTTGGACATTCGGACGAACCAACCATGCAAGAGTGGGAAGAGGACCGTCGGGCGAGTTTGGACCAGTTCAAGTCTCTCTCTGTCAACGACAAGGTTCTAAAGGCAGAGCAGAAACTCCTGGACTTTCGCGAGGGTTTGGCCAAGCTCAAGTTCGAAGTGGATTACAAAGCGGTCAGATACCAAACAGACGAAATAGCAAAGGAGCACTACCATTTGATGCAATCAACACTCGATAAACTGGCGAGTTGGTCAGGTGTGACGATCCCTGCAATCCCCTACTGGTTCATCCCGAAAGACGACGTAGACTTTGATGCGGACAGGCCATTTGGGCGCGGATCGTATGGCTCAGTTCATCATAGTACGTTGTCACCGGAAGTCACCGGCGGCAAAAACAATAAGGTGGTGATCAAATGTGTGAATGCCAACGATGGCAAGCCCAAGGAGGATTTCTGCAAGGAGGTGGGGGTTTTGCAGCGCCTTGACCACCCACATGTACTCAAACTTTATGGTGGGTGCCATGTCGGCTCGCCCATTTTCATCGTGTGTGACGACGCAACTCAAGGCAGCTTCGAAGAGCACTTCAAAAAGGACAAAAGTCATTTGTGGCGGCTGTTCTACCAGGCGTCACTCGGACTCGAATTCCTTCACTCCGAGAACGTGGTGCATGGAAATCTGAAGTGCAGCAATCTGCTCTTGGGCAGCGACAACAAGGCGAAGCTGTGCGACTTCGGCTTCTCGTATTTACGCAAACCGTCGGTGGGGTCAAGTGACAAGCAGCTCAAGGAGACTATTCGCTGGATGGCGCCGGAGTGTTTGATTTCATCAAATGAGGACTCGGCTAACCCGTGCTTCGCGTCCGATGTGTATTCGCTTGGTATGTGTATCATCGAAGCGTTCCTGGGGGAGCCTCCCTACGGAACTCACGACGTTCAAACGATCCGAGCGATGCTACTCAAACCGTATCCACGCCCTCCCGACTGGAATGTCGACGACAAGTGGGAACTAGTCGAGAAGCTTGTGCACCCAGAATCGTTGAAGCGTATGTCGTTGGCTGATGCAATTGTGAGACTGAAGCTGTTTGCAGACCAAGAAGAGGTATCAGGAGTTGCAGGAGGAGCATCAACTGAGGCAAGTAAGTCTGGTGTCTGCGGTGATTGTGATACATCCAAGACCGAGACAAATGAGCAAGAAGTGCAACCAGTGCCGCAGCCGAATAGCTGCCCGGGGTGTGATCAAAACGAACTGTCAGGAGATCCCCCGTTTGCCTGAAGCAATGCAGACAGAAATTCCACCATGATGATTGCCCACCGTAGATCTTCCAACAAGTCTTAGCACTGAGTGCAGCTCGAACAGCAGGCACTTTTTCTCTTTAACCAGGTAATACTCATGTTGTTCGCTGACTAAGCCTTGTGTAAATGAATCACTTGTACAAGAGCATGAATAGGATGTCCGCCTCGGACAAACACAGTCTCCAGTATTGCTTTCTGCATGATGTTGTTCATGAGAAATACTTGTGCATCTCACTCGTTATGCATATAGACGTCAAGTTCGGCCCAAACCTACAGCAACCGGACGTGTGATCCGTTTCTAGTTTTCCAGCTCCGTCCGTTAGCGGCGCCCATGGGTCGTTTCTCACTAGTTGCCTTTTGTGCGTGGTGGGTCGCACTGCATTCGTAGCTGCTCGTTCCCGTTTTCATCGGCTTTGAGCGTCGTGATTCAATTCAATGGTCAAGAAGCAGACGCCCCACTTGGGCACCTTCAACATTTCCACGGTGGTGAACAACCAGAACGAGTCCCCGTGGACTGCAGACGAACACCAGCGATTCCTCTTAGCGCTGGAGCAATTCGGAGGAGGCCAATGCTCCAGCGTCGGTGAAGCGTGGAGAGCCATCGCCACTGCTGTGGGCACTCGAGACACTGCTCAGGTGGTGTACCATGCACGACTGTACTTTGCTCAGATCCAGCAGGTGACGGCCCACAGGCGACAGGAGCGACAATTCATGCAGAGTGTGGACCAACGCTGGACAACCGAGGAAGATGCAGCGTTTGAGAACATGTTGGCCGCATTCAGCACGTCCTCGGTGTGTTACCCGTGGGAAATCATGGCGTCACGACTTCCAGGCAAGAGCCCAGTGGATCTGAAAGAGCGATACCAGAAACTCTGCTACGACGTGGCACGAATCGAGAGCGGCCAGCATGTTACCATGCATCTCGGCCAGTTTCCTCGCCATCCGGGACTCCCGTTGTCGACGAAGGCGGCAGCTATCGGAGAAAGTGGACGCTTGGCGTCCCAAATGACGTCCCCGCGGGTGCTTGACAGTGTGGTCACGCTTACACCCGCTGAAGAGCAAATTCTCGTGAGCGCTATGGCGGACGTTTTCGTGCCACCGGAAGCTCCCGCGGACTTGCTCGCAGGAATTGCATCGGCAGTAGCTGCTTTCACAAGCTCGAACGGAAGACTACCACCGCAGCGTACACACCCGCTTTTCACGAAAGATCAAGCACTCGAGGTGCTCAATGGTTTGCTTGCGGCGCAGCAGACAGATCCTCAGGTTGTTCTGGAGACTTTGGCCGTTCAACTTCGACTCCATCCACGAGCACTCAATGTCTCTGCTGGTGTTTCATTCAGTGCAAGTGCCACCGCTGAGACGGCCGAGCCCAACTTGCATCTGCTTGCAACCACTGGTTTGACGTTCGGAGCCATGCTGCCATCGCCGCTTGGGTCTGAATTCGGTCTCCCATTCGATGGTACAGGCGCAACACCGAGATACTTGGCTGGACTTGGGCTTTTGTCTCCATCATCTACACTGGGCCGAGCAAAGAATCCAAGTGAAGGCGATACTCCGTTGCCATCGCTCACACCTGGAGGGCTGCGTAAAAGTAACAACGGGTAGCTCTTTTGGCTCACGTTCAGGCATGGCAGGAGTGCAGGATGTACAAAGTTTCGTGCTAGAGTACTCATGGGCACGAGAACCTTTTCCCAACAACTAGTAACATCACTGGAAATGGCAAAATCAAAGACGATTCACCTTCGGGCGTGTGCTCATCTATCTCGTTTGTCAACCTAACTCCACAGTCCTAGCTTCTTCGCTTGCTGCTGGAACTCCTCGATAGTAGTCACCGGTGTAAGAGGAGCCATCGACTTCGATTGGGCTGCTAGCAGCTCTCCGTCAGGATCAAAATGCGATTCCTTCTCTTTCTTGGCTCGATTCATCGCAGCTCTCTTTTTCTGCTGCTTGGCATTGAGAGACATTGAGGACTTTGCATCATCAATTCGGTGTCGAGGTGGTACAGCTCCATACAGTCCTGCTGCAGATACTGCCGCGACGAGCGCATCGCGAGAATTGATGCTACTTTCGTGAGCACCAAATGAAGAAGGCAGCGAAGATGTAGACGTCGAGGCTGTGAGGCTTGTCAACTGCGACGGATGTTTAGATACTGCGACTGGTTGAGCAGTTCTTTTGCCACTTGTTGAATTGTCGATGCTTCGGACATATTCGTGTTGCTCCGTGCCACCAGGAGTTAGAGCAGCCTTTGTTAAGCACGGCGATGACTGAGACCCAAGCATTGCAATCCTCTGAACGTCGCCGTCCTTCCGAAACTTTCGAGTCGCTGCGTCTTTGAATTTCCTGGCAGCTTGAACGGCGTGTGACTTTCGAGCGACCACGCGTAAAAGAGGTGAAAGCGTGTAATTTGGCACTTTGGAGGACGTTGCGCCCAAAACCCGACCGTGATGCTCGGTCAAACGCACCATATCATTTTGGTATTGGTTGCTCTTTGATGTTTCAAAGTGATCTGCCTGAGGGCCATCCTCTTGATTCCCCGAATATTCATCAATTCGAGCCTCAGTCCAACCATTATCTTCGTCTCCTTCTTGCTCGTCTGTTTCGGTCATCAACGCAAGGCTCTCCTCTGGGTCGACCTTATCAAAGAATCGGGTCTGCATATATTCCCGTGCGCCTTCCTCGCGTTCACTGACAGGTATTGTTGCCATGGTGGAAGCGTTTTCACTGTCACTGCGGGCTGGTGCACAGTTGTTTGAGATTTTCTCGGCATTCAACCTTGTCGAGGCCCCAACCAGGTCGGCTGCAATCGTAGGCAAATGGGGAGGCGGTGGCGTACTAACAGCAAGCTCCGCCTCGAACTTTTGCTCATCAAGGGCGTTGTCTGTCGTGATCTCGATCGCGTAGTTTGGGAGGACAGCAAATTGTTTGTGTCTTTCTCCAGTCACGAGAGGCGGCCGACTTAGTTGTGCAGGCTGTTGCTCACTACTACGCCTTGATGCAGGTGTTGCGTGCGATGATCCTGAAATTGAGGACGTGAAGTCTAGTGACAAGTTCAACAAGGCCGAAACTGCTCCAGACTCGACTTTCGGTGACGGTCCCGACAAATTGGTCAACGCCAGAGTACAATGTTCACGAATTGTTTCATTCTCCAGTTTGGCGAGCTGAATCAGCGCAGGCATGGCGCCTTCCTCGACCATTTTCACAGAATTGGTCTCTTCCGGCACAATTGTGAGGTTGCAGAGTGCTCCGGCGCAGCATTGGAGAGTGTTCAACGAGTTGATTTTCGCTGCACGATACGACTCTCTGACCAGCATAGGAGTGACACCAAACTCGACTAACTGCTTGCGATACTCGGGTACAGAAGATAGCGCCCACAAACTTGCACAACAACGCCATCGAGTCTCAGGTAGCTGCTCGTCACTCATGAGTGATCCAATGGAATCGAGAACGCTGTTCTTCACAAGGAATTGTGAAGGCCTGGGTGTCGGAATGGACGAATATCCTTTTTCTCGGGTGAGAACACCCTCAACGCGCTCCAGCTCAATTGTAGGCGCGAATGCAATGCTACAGAGAGCATCCGCACAATCCAGAGAGGAATTTACATCGTTCTTTGCAACAACATGGTGTACAAGGTTGCAGAATAGCTCAAGAATTGGGGCAGGTTGCTGGGACACTGCTGAAGCAAAGCCCGTGATATGACTCAGCTGACGGAACAGAATGCAAACAAGCGCAACAAACTCTTCATCGGTTGAGAGGTGCGACTCCATTACCGGAAGATCGTTGCAGCTCATACTTTTGCGCCTCGAAGTAAGAATTCCGTTCAAATACACGACAACATTCTCCTTTAGCATGACTTCCAAGAGCTCGACACTGTGTGTCAAGCAGCAGAGAGTGAGAACGCAGGTCTTAATGGCTTGAGACGAGTACGATAAGAGACCATCCTTGTCATCAGCGACATCCTCACTCCCATTTGCGTGAATTTGTAGCATTTGTGTGAGTGCACGCGGGATGTCGGAGGCCTGCAAGAATCGACGAGTATCCTCATGCCACCCCAGCCAGCATAACGTTGCCGCAGCGTACACTGCGCATTCAGATGTGTCACAATCAGCTTTAGCCGCATGAAGATCTAGAAATTTCAGTAGTGTTGCCAAACTCGAAGATGCTGCCACGGCCATGCGGCTATCCTCGCTCTTTGCGAGAGCATAGAAAACAAGCGCAAGAGTCTTCTCTGCGCAATGGCTGTGAGCATGATGGTGGTGATGTTCGTGGGATTCCGAATAATAATCGTCATACATCGAAATCCGATGAAGCGCGTCCAAGATGCCTGTTTGAACACTCAGCAATCGTGAATTCTCATAGTACACGAGTTCACTGAGTAGTTTCTCATGCAAAGAAGCCAAACGCCTCTCCTCCGGGTCCAATTCGTACGTCATAAGTTGGAAAAGCGCGTAAAGTGACGACCTCTCTGCACACAACGCATTCCGCCCAACAGGATGGTTCAACAGTTTATCAAAGATAATAGTCACGAGGGTTGCCACTTGCTTCGATGCCAAACCAGCATAAGCTGACAGGATTTTCACCAGACCTTCTTTGACCATGCGCTTCATGGTCTCGGCATTTAGAAGGTTCAAGACCGCGCGGATGCAAGTCTCTTTCGTGGAAACACTAACTGCTCGAACCATGCTGATCATCATCAACGCACCCACCGCACCTTCTCCAACAAGCGCAGCTTCATTTCCACGGATGCACGACAAATTGCACAGGACCTTAGCGCAGTCACGTTGGCTATCTTCACTGTACGAGTTACTGAGAACGGAAACAATCGCAACCGTACCGGCAGATGCCAACGTTTCTCGGATATCTGGTTCGACGGACAAGTTTGCTAGGGTGATAGCACAGCAACGTTGGATGACTGCATCTTCTTTGATTTTCGCGAGTGTGGCTAGAACGGATATCACGCCCATGCGAACCAGCGCCGTACAGCAGCTCGGATGGCAGGATACGCTAGCCAGTACATGGCAACAGGAAGCCTTGCTCTCTTGGTCATGCGATTCCACACATGTAGTCAGTACCATTTCAATGGCGCCCACTTCAACCATAATAAGTGAACACTGTTCATCTCGACAAAGTAGACTTAAGCAGGAGCAACAAAAGCGCTCGATGATGACGTTTGCGTGCTCAAGCACTAAGATCCTCGTCACACACTGAACCACAGCGGCATTACAGACATGAACTGCGGTATGAGCGTCTGCGGCCAAACAAGCAAATGCTGCGGTACATCTCGCACGAATCTCACCCAAAAGACCCGCGGACTGAAGACTGATCTGGTTTGTGTTCGTAGCTTCATCAGCATTGACTTCATCGATGCTGGTCAAGAAGAGAAGCGCTGGGACCACTCCTGCGTCAGACACTGCTGCTCGGGTAGAAGCTTTATCACAAAGCCCATGCAACGCCTTTGAGAAAAGGTTTCGCGTCTCGTAGGATTGCGCGGGTGCCATGCTCAGTTGAATGAGCGCAGTAATTGCTCCAGCCGTGACAATATCCGCTGCTGCCTTCTGCACACTGAGAAGATTACACAATGCGAGCGTACACATTTGCTTAGCATCATCCCCACTGGATCGCCGCGACAGTGATGACAGGGTATTGACGGCATCTCTCTCGACCAATTTCACGCGTGAGTCCTCGCAGCATGACACGTTATAAAGTGTACGAGCACATACTTGCAGGAGATCCTCCTCTTTGGTCGCCTTTGAACTAGGACCATCTTCCAACATTAAATCTTGCCCCACGTCACATTCTCTGTCCTCAACGCCACGTACATCGCGACACAGTTCGTTGGCAAGCAGTAGCAGTCCCTCTAATACCATCCGAATTGCATTCCCGGGGTCTTTGCTCAGATTCCAAAGCGTAATTCCAATCAAACATTTTGTCGTAATAGCGCTTGATGCCCCCGCCAGCGCCACTAAGGTGCCCATGCAGCCTTTCGCAACCATTTCGCTCCTGCACGTGGGGAGTCTCGACAGATTGAGCAAAATATGTGCTAGTAACTCCTGTATCAACGGGATATTTGGATGAAGCAGCGATGCGATGGCACTGACAATTCCTTCCTCCATAAGACGCAGCCGAATACGCTTCAGGTTGGATAGGTTGCACAATGCCTTGGCGGTGATAACATCGTATTCCTCTTCGGTTCTACCAGGATAACCCGAGTTGCTGCTTCCGTTTCGAGTAGTCGTAAGAGCGATAAACGCTTTGAGCACGCTCTCAATCTTGTGGTAGGACTGCGAGACACAAGTAAGGTTGAAGAGCGCGCAACGACAAATGTGTGACACCTTCTCATGCTCATTGATCAGAGTTGAGAGTGCGCTCACCGCGCCATCCTCCACAAGAAGATCCTCAACTCCTTGTAAAGAGCAGAGGTTGCATAGCGTAATGGCACACGCCGTCCGAATCGTCTTGTCTTCCATGTCGTTTACGATCTCTGCAACTGTTTTCGCTGCTCCTTGCTGCACAATCACACGGCGTAGCTCGCCGAGATGCGATAAATTCATCAGTGCAGTGACACAATTCAGGCGAGTAGTGCTGTCTCCATCCTTGCATAGCCGTATAAGTGCCTCCACGACATTCTCCTGCACCATCAATCGCGCGTTATCTGGGTTAAAGCTCCAATTGCTCAGCGTTAGTGAGCAGCGTTGCTGCTGTTTCCGCTGCACGCTTGTCAATGTGGCGCCTTGGTCGGCATCGTCTTCACTTGGACTTGCGATCACAATAGTCGAGCCTGTACGACGAGAAGCACTCGCCCCTCGCAACTTACCACCACCGAGGTTGCCCGCTGCAACTGCAAATGCATCCGAGACTCCATCTTTCAGCACACTTCGGCCTTCGGCATGACCAAGCTCCCCCCAAGGCAGATTGAAATCAATTTTCTTGCTTCTCGGATCCCCGCTGGACATGACCGCCTGGAAGCTTCGCTTCATTCGGGACATGTAGAGCATTCCTTCAATGTACTCGCCGCGTGTACCGAACATGTCACCAACGTAAGGCTTGAACGCTTGAGACGAATACTCGGTGCCGGCACGCTTTCGTCCGTTCTTCCTCAGGAGCTGAGCGGTTTTTGTCATTGCGGGGAACCCCGCAGCAGTTTGCGCGGCTGACTGCGTAACCTGTGCTTGGGGTGAAGGAGTCTGACCGCGGAGACTAAACACGGAGTTGAGCCTGGCAGACGGATTTCGGTTGGTTCGGGTAGTTGACGACAGATTGGTAGAGTTACTGATAGACGCCGGGGAAGCGAGAAGCTGCTGCTGTGGAGGCTCTGGATTTCCAACGCACCGCCGAACTGCTTGATCTGCGTACTCCATTGCAAACTCGTTCGTACCATAGAAGTTTGGAATCGTCTCGGTAGGACAAGGAGCAATGCTGGTCTCCACCAGCAATCGGAACACTCGATCTCGATCTCGATCCCGTGCGTAACCTGCTGATACATTGGATGATGCCGTGGACTTCTTTTTCGTTGCAGGTGGAGGCTTCATTGGGTTTGCAACAACCGAAGCTTTCACGCGACTTCCATTGCTCCCTGCTAAACCTGTGAACGGGGTTTCGCCGTCTACTGACGATGAAAAACTTGCTCTGTCAACTGCGTAGGAAGGTGCAGCAGCTTGAAGTTCTGCAGCAAGGCGAGCCTTTTCACGATTCCAGAGCGCCGTAAGGTCCATGGATAACACCAAGGAGTGCCACCACCTTCAGCGCTTGAGATAAAAGAAGTAAACGTGCCGCAACAATAGATGAGAGACTTGAGACTGGTCACATGCTTGGGGGTAACGGTTGAGTTTCGATGAAAAACCGAGCATAAATCCTAGGAGTCCAAAACTTGTTCATGCCAGCGCGAATTCGTGCTTGGGGGCTACTACATGGGAACATGAGTGGGTTTCAGCTCAGCAAAAGGCACGCTTTTTGGTACAAAACAACTCTGACCACGTAGACCTGCGATCGATTTATTGCCGTGAACCTCGGAGTGTTTTCAAGACGGGTTACTGATTCACAATGGCGTCTGATTGAGCGAAACCTGATAGTGGTGGCACATTTGATGACAGCCCCAGCAGACAAGCGCGTTCAATCTCACGAAAGGGAGAACTTGAGCTGCTCAATTTTCTTGTTCACCTCGGGACAGTGAAATTTCCAATGTCGTCGACCTTGCAGACTTTGTAGCCCAGGTCGGCATAAAATCAAGCAACAACTACACGATGCATACTGGCTGATCTGCGAATATGAAAATGTGGGGAAACTTATCCAGTTGGTTTGGGCCATCCAAGTACATTTGTAGTTGAAAGTCAGGAAGAGGGAGAAGGATCTTGTCCTGTAGTGCAGTCTGCGTGGCCAGAAGTTGGTCGTTTTTGACGCCAACTTACATAATGGACGCGATCAAAACCAGCATTGCCAGGCTCTCGATCTGGCCGTAAAAAACTACCTCCTGGACGCGTCGGAAAAGGAACCACGTGCGCTTTCATGAACTAATGGGAAATCTCCATCTGCACGCTCCGGATGATGATGCTGGCACTGGATTCACTGGCGACGATTACCATGGTACTGGTGAGATTTTGATGATAAGAAACTTCGGTCGAGCTTCGGTACCACAACAAGGCGATGTTTGATGATGACTTGAAAGCGGATTGCCACAAGATGTTTCCCTCTCAAAAAACAATAAACTTTTCTCAGCAAACGATAACCAATACCCTGCGGCATCTCATACTCCTATCTCTATTCAAAAAATATAAAACACTGCATACTACAATTACATCGAGAAACACATACGATTCATATATCCAGCCTCGAAATGTGTTCGGTACTACTGTCGCAGCAGTCCTGGACCGCCCACTATCGCTTTTGCGTCCAAGAGGTCCCGTCCTGCCCCTTTGAGCGACATGTCTTCCCTGACACCGGAGCCGCTGGGCTCGTCGCTTCCCCCGCACAACTCGCACGCCATCTCCGTGTCCATGCCCGACTGGGCGCACGTCGTGGGCTACGAAGAGGCTCTCCCCGAGGTGCTGGACGCCATGGCCTGCGGCTACCCGCGCTTCTTCCGCCACCCGTTGGTGGTGGCGCTGGTCGCCGTTATCAAGTCTCAGAGGTTCCCCGAAGATGACGTCAACCTGTGGGAACTGATACCCGTCCCCACTTCCGCCGTGGCCGAGCGCTTACGCCGCTTCCTCGTGGCCAGCGACCAAGAAACTGTCAAATCTGATCAAGTGACCGTGCATGTAATCAATGAGGCAGTGCACGTCGTGCGCTTCCCGCGCCGGCTCGGCGCGACGGCCAAGCAGTTTTGGCAGCACTCGGGGGAGATCGTGTCCTCTCGCCATGCGGAGAAGCTGCTGCAGCTGCTGCAAACCGAGCAGGAGCAGGCGCCCGTGCTGGGCCAGACGCACAAGCATTTGGCGCTCAAAAGGCGCCTTTCCGAGCTGTATTTGCCCTCTGCAGACCCGTCCAAGGTCGCGCTGTACCCGACGGGTATGGGCGCCATTTTCTCTTGTGTGAGGCTGCTGCAGAAGCTCCATGGAGCCGAGTGCAAGAGCATTTTGGTGGGGTTCCCCTATGTGGACACACTGAAGATTCTGTCCAGGAAAGAGTGGTGTCCTCAGGGAGTGCACTTCTTCCCCACGTGCGGGGACAAGCAGATGGACGAGGTGGAGGCCATCGTGGCCAAGGAGAAGGTGCTCGGCATCTTCACCGAGTTCCCGGGCAACCCGCTGCTGTCCATGCCGGACCTCAAGAGGCTGGCCAAGTGTGCCCATGACAATGGGACGGTGCTCGTGGTGGACGACACGGTCGGGTCGTACAATGTGAACACGATGCAGCACGGCTGCGCCGACTTGGTGGCCACGAGCCTGTCCAAGATTTTCAGTGGCAAATGTGACGTGATGGGCGGCAGCGTGGTGCTGAACCCCGAAGGACCCAAGGCCAAGGAGCTGGAGGCCCTTTTCGACCCGGAAGGCGACTCGTTCATTGTGGAGGATGACGTGGAGGTGCTGTTGGAGCAGTCGGAGGACCTCGCGGAACGTCTTGCCAAGACGAACGCGACCACTGCCGATATCGTTCAGAGACTGCAGAAGCACCCGTTGGTGAAGGAGGTGTTCTACCCTACGCTCGGCGACGCCAAGAACCTGTACGACCCGTTCCTGAACCCGTCCGACTCGAACGACAAGCCTTGCTACGGCCCGTTGCTTTCTATTCTACTGCCTGGTGGATTGGAGCCGGCCAAGGCTTTCTACAATGCACTGAAGGTTGCTAAGGGCCCCAGTCTTGGAACGAACTTCACTCTGAGCTGTCCATACACGCTGCTCGCTCACTATGGCGAGCTGGATTTCGTCGAGTCTTGTGGCGTCGACCGTAACCTGATTCGTATTTCCATCGGCCAGGAGGAGCCTGAAGTCATTTGGGCCGACTTTGAACAGGCCTTCGCCGCCGCAAGCGCCTTCATCACGCCCGAAACGCCCGCGTCCAAGTAGGTAGACCAGAACCAAAGCCACCAAGCTGCACGGCCTGCGCCGAGCGAACTATTGCTGCCGCCGGTATACCTACTGCCTTCGATGCAGCAAGATGTACTGCCGGCAGACCGAGACTGCTTCCCGTATGGCCCCGCATATTTTTAGGGGGATGGCATGGACGCTATTTTGATGTGCTCGGAGCTTAGTGACTAAATTGTAATTCGTTCTAGTCGACTCAAGGTGTTGTGCTGCTAGGGTGGCGAGCCTGGGAGGCTGGCAGTCCTCATATTTCATTTCTCGTTGTGGCTTCAATTGTTAGTTGTCTAGCGTTCGAGCGTGAGCTATGAGTCCAGCGATTTCGACTGCGTCGTCATGGTCCTCAATGCAATCGAGAGTCACAACGCCAAGATCGACGTCTAGAAGCCAATCTGCGTGGGACGAGGATGAAGGTAACGTCAGCGTCAGTGCAAACAGCAGCCGCTACAAAGTGTTGGATGAAGACCAGAAGAAGCGAGAGGTATGTGCAACATTGTTTGTCCTCGTAGTGGCATTGATTTCGACTAACCTTTCTTGTTCTTTCAGACTGAGGACGTGGAACGTATAATCAACGATCTCAAAGCTCAGCGCCGATGCCGCTCTACAAACAGCCGGGCGAAGAGTTATTCAAACAGACAAAAGGCACCAGTGGTCCCGATTCGAAGTGGTTCCCCACGACTAAAGTATAAGTCAGAACGACTGAAGTCTTCTCAGCGTGGCAGTGGTCGACACTCGTTTGAGAATGATGTTGGTGGTGACGAACTGCTACCTGAAAACGAGCAGCATCCTGCTGCAGATACTGTCTCGCAGTCTTTCCAGGACCAGGTTCTGGAAGAGCTTCGTAAATTGAAGGAGGCTCAGTGTGTCGAGTTCGAAGCTCTTGAAAGGCTGCAACGCGAGAAAGATGAGTACGAGCGGAAAGCTCGTCATTTGGAACAACAACTACGACAGCAGCAGCGCCGACTATCTCATCATGAGGATAAATCATCTCGTGGATCGGGTACAACGCGCAGAATCAAGGCACGCCAAGAGATTATCCTTGTCAATGATGCTTCTGACGACGAGAACAACAACGAAATGCACTCAAGCAGGAACAAAAATACTGGCGACTCGTGTGAGCAGGGCGAATCAGAAGCAGAACGGGAGGACCCTGAGCTCATTGATTGGGACGACGCGACGAAGTCCCCACCGCCGTATTTCACAACAGCGTCACCTGCGGTAAGTGCCGTACTACAGAATCGGCTGATAGTGGAGAGTTCTGATCTTCAAGGTGCATTTGATCGTGTAGACATCACCGTTCAAGCGCAGCTCGGGTTGGCCAGCATGGACAGGGGACGAATCGCTACCGCCAGGACCTGCCTCAGACCCGCAAGGTAACCTTCAATTGTTGTTTATTTCTCGTTCGACTCGGATAGCTCTCTCATTGATTTTGATAAGCAGAATGCAGTTCACCGGAACCGACCAAACCACTTCGTCATCGATCTCGTTCCCGAAGCAAGCTCGAAACGACTTCATCGTCCAGGTCACGATCTAACAGTGCCATGTCATCTCACGTTCGACGCCTAAGTCAAAGCAGATCGCGCAGTCCTTCGGCAACAAGAACGAGCCGCAGTGCTCAAGACAGTCAAGAATTGCGGCGCTCTTGCGCCTTCTTTGAGGAAAAGGCTCGCGCACAAGCTGAGGCTCAACAACTTTCAAAAGAAGCAGCCGAACGCCTCGAACGAGCTTGTCATGCTGCACCACCACAAAAGATTTTAGAGCGACAAGCTTTAGCAGATCAGCGGAGGTCGCAGCAGCTAAGAGAGTTGGAAAAGACGAATGCTGAGCTAGCACGGGAGAAACGAGCGAAGGCGCGCGAAGTACCGGTAGCAACGTACCTGTCGGCGGGCGATGCTGAAGAGGCTGAGCAGAAGCGCAAGGATCGGATCCGCCAGCGAGCTCAGGAAACGATGCAAACTGCAGAGTTGCCACCAAGAATGGCGGTGGCGAGCAAGAAAGCTACAGCTGACGCTATTCCGACTGGTGAGGGCTGTTCGGAGGTTGGTCACATGTCCGTGAAGCTGAAAAAGAAGCTGAGGCACGCAGCAGAGGAAGAAGCTGAGAGACGCAAGCGCCGACCGAAGCCCGTGCCTAACTTTGACCAACTTCACTCGCAATGGGACGCTGCCCTGAAGAAGCGGAAGGAACTTGCGAGGCGAAACCAGGATGAAGAGGACGTTGGAAACAACGACGACGAGGCTCCGACAACGAAGAGAAGCTCAGAGTTTTTCACTTCACGAGCAGACAAACTGGCCGAACTACGTGAGCAGAAGGAAGCGCGCAGAAAACGCCTGCAAGCCAAGGAAGAAGCAATCCAGCAACATGCGAAACGAGCTCAAGAGAAGCTACTGGCACGCGCACGTGCCTCCCTCGGAAAGGATGTTGGAAGTCAAAGGAAGACTACCAAGTCCGAAGCACTCCGAGCGCAGAAACTGATGGCGGAGACTACCAAGCAGCAGAAGGAGCGTCAGCGCGAAGAGCGTGAAGCTGATGCTCGGGAGCGGCGACGCGAAGAGGCTGCTCGTCGTGTCCACGCTCAGGTTAAGCGGTCGGAGAATGTCCGTCGTGACAACTACGCAGGCACCTTCGTGGACTTGAAAGATCTGGATGCCGTCGCGAAGGAAAAGGCTCGTGAGCAGCGGCAGCAGTTTAAGGAGGCGATCGCGCGCAATAAGGAAAAGCTGTTGGCGGCTGCAGCGGCTCGTCCGAGTCTCATGGAGCGATTCACGACGGGGGTGAAGCGTGAAACCCACCGTCGCGCCGCTCTCGAAGCTGTGGTCAAGACCGTCTTCCAGAAAGACCTGTCCGCTCTGAAAGGCGTCCTCACTGACGATGAACAGGAACTCGCTCGCGAAATGGTCGCCGCCGACGAAGTTACAAACAGCGAGAACGATTAAAGTAGTTACAAAGGCATTTATCTCCAAAGCACGCACCTCTATATCGTGAAGAGATCCTCAGTCAATCAAGCTCTTGAGGAAGTCGTAGGTAGCGAACTGCACGCCCATATTGGGCATGGCTCTCACTAAAGTGGGGGTCAGTCCCCGGTAATACACCGTCCATCCCTCGTTCCTCGCCAGCTTGACATAGCAGTCCCACGCGTTCCGGTACTGCCTTGTGACGCCCCCAGCTCCCTGCATCTGCAGCCGCCTTCTCACCGTGTCGTTCGGGTACGTGAAAATGGTGGCGAGCACTCCGGCGCCTCCGCCACATAGAATTTTGCCTGCAAAGTCCGCCTTGGGGTCCACCTCCTCCGGCAGCAGCGACGTCAAAATGTCGTATGATCCGAACTTGATTCCCTCGTACGGGAGCGCCCCGAACAACGTGGGACCGATCCCTCGGAACAGTGCACGGGGTCCCTCTTCTTGGAGCGTCCTCATAAAGGTGTGGACGATGCCACTGTACACCAATTTGGCCCCAATTTGGCCCGAGACCCTCGTGCGGATGAGGTCCAGCGGGTACGTGATGACGGAGGCCGTGAAGCCCGAGAGGGACCCGGCCACGAACGGTCCCCAAGCAGGGAGCTGGTTCTGTCCCTTAGGGTCCATGGAGCGGAAAAGATCCTTGTAAAAATCCGAAAAGGCAAAGAGCACGGCCTTGTGGGGGACCACACGCACACAGGCGGCCATGTTCCCTCGCCAGAAGCCGATTGTTCCCTCGCTCCCCAAGATGCTGCGCGTCGTCTGCAGCATCCCCACGCTCTCCCCAGTCTGGCACACGATCTTGACGCGCTCGAAGGGCGCCACGACGGTCTTGGCCACGATGCCGGCGCCGCCCCCCGCGGCCATTTGCTTGAGCTGTTTGGCGTTCCATTGGGGCCTGGACGAGGACACGACCATGACGAGGGACGAGGGACAATGGGACAGTGAGCCTCGAGACGTTACGCAATACCCCTAGAGTAGGCTGTGGATAGGAAGTATCCTGGGTAATGACTAGAATAGGATCATATCGGGGAAAAATCTGGATTATATAATATCTCTAGCTATTGTCAAATAATGAGGAGGATAAATGGTTCACTCTTTTTGGCGAAGTCGACGCCTTGCTGCGGCTTTGTCGCCGAATGTGCGCTTCCACCACTTGCCGACGCGCTGGAAAAGGCCGTTGTCGTTGTACGTGGTCACGGTCACCATTTCGATGTCGGAAGTCGCGGCTCCGTTGGGGGGCACTGCGTTTCCACCTACTGAACGAGCGGCCACTACAGCTCTTCCACCTCCGATGCGCTCTTCCTCGGTCGAGGACGGGTCGGATGACTCGAATTTGTTGGGGTTGAGTGGCTGCACGGCACGGATGTTCTCCGTCGCGGCGCTCGTCGTCTTGACGCTGCATTTACTGGCGGACGAGAAGCTGCTTGTGGCCAGCAGAACGACCATGAGGATCAACAGGAACTGACAGAACCGCATTTTGCTGATAATGGGACTTCCGGATGTTGATCGGTGGATGCAAATTGTGGAATGGCGTTCTGGAGTTTACCACGAAAGCGTTCGCAGGCGATGTGGAGCCATTCGTCTCGCCATACGGTGTCGGAGCATTCGCGGTTGGTCACACGATAAGGCCTCGATTGGATGCCACACCTCGTAAAGCAATCGTAAGCCTTCCCCGAGTGATTGGCTGCGAGGGGCAAAGTCGTCTTGTAAACCTGCTCAGCGCACGCAGAACCGGGGAGCGGGAGCCTTGTCACATTTTGATTATCCTGTGATTGTCGTGCCAGCTTTGCAGCAATACATTACGTACTTAAGTATTAATGACTGCTGCAAAAAGGCTTCTATAACATCAAATAGAAGGCCACTTGGTTATTTTAGTGGATGCATACATATACTAGTATGGAGGAGTCATTCTGTCTGAAATTCGGGTGCGAGTTTCCCACCACTGGCTGACACCAACGAAGTCAAAGAGCCGATTTACGGCTGCTGGCAGATGTTAATGCATAACTGGCTGGTTTCTGGATTCCGAAGTGTATGTGTTTAGGCACGTGATGCTGTCCCCTACAGGGTGTACAGTTTGCAAAAACTGAGGACACACTTTCGCATCAATTTGCGTCTATAATGTGTCTGAAGTCCTGAACGAAGTTTTCTAGAAGTACTGCTGTAATATGTGCCCGACTCATACCAACGACATATGTGGAATTATAATACCCAAGTTTCGTGCAGAACGTGCTTCGAGTCGCGTGGACCTGTCCCGTCGTCCGTCTTATCGACAGTGGATATTTGTAGTATATCTTAAACAGCAGCCGTGGGTATTTTGCGTCTTGCGAGTGATGTATTGCATGTATGCACTGCTGTTTATGACCATATTCCAGATCTACCAAATCAACCCTACTTGAGATACTACCTCCGGTCCGAAAGACAATGGTCACTGTTCATATTGCACCGTTGGAGATAAACCAATCAGAATGAAGGTAATATTTAGCTCAGTATTACTGTTACCACACTGTAGATTTATGCTAGAGCGACAGCTGCATAGCCTCAGCAGAACACGGGAGACAGCGTGGCAGTTTTCCTGCTCTTATCAGTGCATCCTTCTTCAAATGAGGAATGTCGTAGCTGTTGCCACCAGCAACAAGCATCGACGCTTCAAGTACACTTTGCAGAGTAAGAAAACACTTGTTAGTGGTGGCACTATCCATCTCCTCGAACGCAGCATCTACGGCATCAATGAGTCCGTCAACGTCTCGAGTCTGCTTGTTGTACTGCAACGACTGCAGCGAGTTGAACCAGCCCAAATCAAGGACGTTGAAGTCGGGGCTTCGCGGTGGCTGATTGGCGAACTCGATTAACCACCCGCCCGCTGTTGCAGCCGCTTTCACTGCGGTCCGATCTGAGGCACGGTGGGGCGGGGCATTATCCTGCTGTATGATTACCTGCTCTTTGTCTGTACACTGTTATAGTTAGCGCAAATATTGATAGAACACAAATGTGCAAAATCACTTACCGGGCCAAACTCGCTTGATGGCGGGAATGACATGCTGCGTTAGCATGCGTTCGTAGACATCTTTCGTCATCTCGACGGGAGTCGTGACTGGAGTGCCCTTCGGCCGGTTTTTG
>JAHWLE010000428.1:0-16233 GCA_024679135.1 Phytophthora foliorum | reverse complement strand
CCTATTCGCCACCACTCACCTCTAATAAATTTCGGAACTTGATCAGCAGGACAACTGAGAATATGTAAAACGATTTGTCCAAACTGATCTGATGACGGCAATTTGTATGTGCAATGGGTGCTCATCTCCCTTCCAACAACTCTATCAATTTCAGGAATTCAGGGACTGACAAGGTCCACCCTGGCGAATACGGGGGGGGGCACAACTGTACACACCCACCAAAACGGACAAAGTACTATCGGATTGGACAACTCAGACAAAAATACACAGGGCTCACACAATCACAGTAAGGTTTAGCTTAAAGTTACGAGTCAATCGCTTGTCCTTTGTTGTGTGAATCCGTGACATGCCCTCCTCCGAAAGGTGTCTTCGCTACTGTTCTTGTTTACTTGTTTTCTTCTTTTTCTTCGGTTGCTTGGAAGCTCGGTTATTGTGGTAGTTGTTTACTAGGTCGAGAACGTATTGCAAATTGTCCAAAGGCTCCCATGTGAGGCGTGATTGTCCTAGCCAATTGACTTTGTATTCAGGTTTTCCTTTGCGACGGCGAAAGCCAACGATATCCTCAACCAGCTCTCCTTCGGTTCCATCAGGCAGGCGAACGTGTCGTAAGCATACAGCTTCGTCATCCGTATCGGATGACATCTAATATCTCGCGTTGGTGCAAGCTACATATCAGGTGATGGACAACGCCGTTTGTCTGGGCTGCTCTGGATCCGTCGAGGATGAAGATGATTCATTTTCAGTATGGTGGCGAGGGATTTGACGCTTCTACACCGAAGCGCAGCATTGCCATTTAATTGTGCTCTTTGCCACGTTGCTTGTAGAGTGCCTGTCGTCACTGATTGCGGTGCTTCTCTAGGGCGTGCTCCAGTCGCACCATGTAGCTCAACATAGCGCGCTTGAGCAGAACAGAATCAGGTACAGCACAAATTTCACCTTAGTATCCCGAACACACCGCTGTAGTATCTCTACTTCATCGCGTGGATCTTTTTTATCTTCACTGTCACTGAAACACCTCTGTCAGAACTTTGCCCGCATTAATTTACCTGGCCGTCTGCGGAGAAACACTTTATCTTTTTGCTGGCGAGATCCACCATCGAAATCCTTGCGTGGCCATACGTAGCTGTAGGCCCAGAACTCGCATTCCATGGCAAAGGAATGACTGAAAGTGATACAATTGTTCGTGTACGCGCTTCAAATGGGTGTGTACAGACAACTTACAGTACTATTTGGTATGATGCTGTAGTCAAAGAACTGTTACAGTACTATCAGTTTGTCACAACTTTAGCTGAGCTCACTGCCCGAGCTCGGCTAAAGATGCGATTTGGTAGCACTTGCAGAGGAAGTCAGGTAGTTGAAGTTGATGTGTAATGTCGTGGAGCCTCTCGCTCAGTTCGTCGAGGTCGTGGAGAGCCACACGAAGCTGCTTGGCCAAAGCAGCAAAGGAAAATTCACTTGAGTTTCTCGTGTTTGATTCCGGAATGAGAGAAGCTGGCTGACCTGCTTTACCAGCACTTCAGCGCCACTATCTCTCATCCCTTACTGTCTCTCAATACTAAAGCTGCATCAAACTAAAATCGACGCCCGACATTGACCAAGTTCCTGATCTTTCTGTTGCTATTGCTAAAAACCCGTAGATAATTTTCAATAGTCTGATTAACACTCTCAGTCACACCATTTGCCTGTTGTCGAAAGGCAGCGGTCAATTCCTGGCGAATCCCAAGCATATCACACAGGTTCGTCCAGATCGAAGCCGTAAACTTCGAATCCCGATCAGACAAAATCTCCTCTGGCATGAAGCACAAATACTCTGTCACGATACAATTTGGCAGTCTCCAATGCCGTTGCAATTGTAGTGGTCGGCAAAAAGGGTGAACACTTTATTAAGCGATCGATCAGTACCATAATCGAATCAAACCCTGCTTTCGTCTCCGGAAGTGCCACAACAAAATCCATGGCAAGGTGCGTCCACCTCGCTGTTGGAATCAGATGCGAGCGTAACAATCCTGGGGGCTTGGTATTTCGATCCTTTGATCTCTGGCAAACTTCACATGACCGCACATAGGAGCAGATAGTTCGCTCCATATACCTCCAGTAGTATTCTTTCTCGACATGACGCAGCGTTCTCTCCACTCCTGGTTGTCCAAAACACCTAGCATCATGAAACTCGAACAGTATGGCTTCAATAATCTCTTGGATATTAGGCAACACAAGTCTTGGACTCTCATCACTAGGAGCCTGGTAGAAAAGCTTACTGTTATCCAAGGTGTACCGATCCAAATTGCGTACTGGCTGCTTATCTTGTGTTCCATCTCCACTTAGAGGCTCCAGTAGTGATGCCGTAAAAGGGTGTTCACTGTATCGATTCACAGCTTCGTTCACCAGACTTACAATATCTGATTTTATTTTTCGCTGCTTAACTTGCTGTCGACTGCTTATAGCAGCAAGCGTAACTTGCTTCTCGGTCATGAAATCCGGTCGGCGTGAAATCCCATCCGCTACTAAGTTATCCTTTCCTGGTATGTACCTGAAGTTTATTGGATATTCGCTTAATTCGTCAAACCATCGAGCCACTCGTCGCGAAAAATTTTTCTGAGAGAACAGCGTCTCCAGAGAACGACGGTCTGTCTCTACGATAAATGGTTTGTCAAGTAGGTAAATGCGCCATAGACGCAGACCAAACAAGATCGCTAAAAGTTATTTCTCCCGAATCGAATAATTTTTCTCCGCCGCTTTGTATTTCCGTCCGCCGAAAGCTACAGGTCTCTCCACTCTTTCGTCACCCTCGCCCTCCTCTTGAAAGAGGAGCCCACCAACTTCATAATCACTTGCATCCATTCGTAGATGGAAAGGACGATTGAAGTCCGGTATTCCTAGGACAGGAGTACAGCTGATTTTTGCTTTGAGCGAGTCAAAGTGGGTGCGAAGTGTAGTAGTCCACTCGATTTTGGGTTTACCAGGGCCCTTTAAGAGATCAAACAGTGGAGCAGCATCACTCGCGAATTCTCGACAAAATCTTTGCACGTACACCGCCGTACCCAAGAACGACTGCAGTTCGTTCCGGGTACGGGGTAGTATCCAATCTCGCAAGATTTTAACCTTCGAAAGGTCAATCCGCACTCCATTCCTGCCTACATAGTCTCCCAGACACGGTATCTCGTTGACACAAAACACAAACTTGCTAAGCTTCATGAAAAACTGATGTTCTCCGAGACGAGTTAGTACCCGATCCGGTGCTTCCAAATGTTTTTCGAGGCTTGTCGATTTAGTGCTGATGTAGATGTCATCAAAATAAGACGGACAAATATCACTCAACTCGGCCAACGCACGACGAACTCCAGCATTGAAAGTCGCCGGAGCGTTTGAAAGTCCCATCGGAAGTACTAAATATTCGTAGGCTCCGTCCGGTGCTTGAAACGCCGTAAAAGGCACATCCGAATCGCGCACTCGAAACCGATAATAGCCACTGAGGAAGTCCATGCAAGAAAACCAGTATCCACCTTGCATTTTATCGATAATCTTTTCTTACCTAGGCATAGGTAAGGTCCTTAGAATGGTATGCGTATTGAGAGCACGGTAGTCATGTACGATGCGCCACCCCACTGGTTTCTTAACACAGAAAGTGGGCGCCCCGTGGCGCGACGTTGAAGTCCGAATCCGTCCGACAGCTAACATTTCAGCTACCCAGTCCATGGTCACTTTTTCTTGAGCTGGGGTTAACGCCACTGACGTCGGAATATGGCTTCCTTGGTATCAACCTCAATTTCATGTTCGCCATGCTCGCGAGGTGGTAGACGTGAGGGCAATTTCTGCTGGAATACTGATTTGTGTCGCAGCAGTACAGGATAAGCTGGACGATCACGGTAAGCTTCAATATCGATAAACGCCTGAGACTTTTCTCCACTTTCCTTCTCCGTTTTCGGCCGAATCACAAAAATACTCTCGATACCCTGCGTTTTTATTTAGCATGCGTCTAAACTGTTTACCGCTGATGTACTTCGTCGTTCCGCTCTGAACAGAAAAATATCCACATGTGAAAAGATCACCAACGCTCTCCTTCGAGCGTACCGGGGGCACGGGTAGTCGCTCTCCTCCAACCTTCACTGCTGGCCGCCTTGGCTTATGGGGTGTTTTCACTTTTTGTTTTGTCTGTTTCACTCTCTTTTTGGTCTTGGGTGCTGCTTCCGGGTCATTCGACTGCACTCACGGACGTATACGTTCCTCTACCCAATCAATATCGGGATTGTTTGTTTATAACCACGGCATACCTAACAGTATATCCTGGTTCTCTGGAACGTCAATGATCAGGAAGTCATTCACATACAGCTTGAAGTCATCCATGTATAATGCGAGCCTAACCGTCTTGGTTGGAACGGTCAACGTCTGCTTTGCAGCGAGCGTGATTTCCATTGGCTCGTGATGATCAACCACGTTATCCCACAAACCATTAGCTGTGCAGAATTCAGGGCTGACACCATCCATGGTAGCTCCACTATCGATAAAATTGGCGTTCAGGATGCAAATGTCCTCAAGACAAACAGTGCACAGTACTCCTCGTATGCAACAAGCTAAAATATTCATGGGCACTCAATTATTTTTCTGAGTTGTTCATGTTTTTGCGATCTCAGAGTTTTACATCACGAAATGTAGACTCCACAACATTTACATCGTCGAGCAGCTCGTCACTATGTCCACCAGAGTGCTCGACCTCCGGTGGACGGATTAGTTTGACTGCTCAGTAGCCGTCGACGAGCACAATTGCTCGTTTCCGACCATTAACGTCTCCAACATGGCGTGAATTTGTTGCAGTTGTTGTTTTTACTGCAATTGACGCGGCTTCTTGTCGGGGCGTAACACCCAGCTGTCATCGACGAGATGCATGCCTCTGCGACAGTGAGGGCAAAGAGTGGTGGTTGGTTTGTTACCTCGCGGTGGCGCGCTCTGGTTCGTTTTGAATACAGCGCCGCCTCGAGCCTGCTTTGCTCCAGTTCCACAACCCTTTTCCCCCGACACATTATCTCGTGCTGAGTCGCTGGTGACTTTTCCAGCACATTCCGTTCCAGGAAACCTTCTTGAATTGCTGCCGTCAGACTATCAGGTTGCTTACGCTGGATGGCCTTCTTCACCTCATTATTGGTCAATCCATTAACGAAAAGGTTAACTGCAGTCAATTCATCAAGCCGTACAACACGTTGAAGCTCCCGGAATTTCGAAACGTAACCGTGATATGCTCCAGTCTGACGAATTGTTAAGAGCTGGTTCCGCACTTTATCGTCGAAGTTTGGTTCTCGAAACTCACGCTTCATTACAATTTTCACAATACTTGCCTTGGATAATTACTCCACCAATTTGACGTCCACTTGCGTCGGCGAACACGTGAAAGGTTCGGTTGTAGTCTGGAAACGCCAACCAGACATTGCGTGTAAGAGCAGCTTTAACGCTTCGAAAAGCAGCAGCATCTTCTGGTGTCCACGTGAACGGCACATTCTCAGAGGTCAAACGATTGAGTCGTGCAGTAAGGGTCGAGTTATTTGGTACCATCTCCCGATAATACGACATCATGCCCAAAACTCTGCAGAGCACCCTTCTTGTTGACGGTCTCTGCAATCTGCTGGATTGCCTCGACCTTGTTGGTCTGTGGGTGAATACCATTCGGGGTGAGTGTGAAACCCAAATAGTTTACAGAGTCACGGTGAATTCGACATTTCTTGGCGTTGAGGGTGACGTCAAACTTACACAGGCGCTCGAACACGATCTTCATATGTTGCAAATGATCCGTCTCGTTCTCCGTGAAGATCAAAATATCATCGAGATAAACAATGACGAAAGGTAAATCGCCTAGTATTCGTTCCATGCACGCCTGGTATTCGTCAGGGGCTGTAGAAATACCCATCGGCAGCCGTTTGAACTGGTACTTGCCGAACGGTTAGCAAAAGGCATTTGCGGAACGACTTTGCAGTGCCAAACGTCTTGCGATATACCCCATGTTTGCATCGAGGGTACTTAGACACTTAGCTTTTCCCAGTCGCAGCAAAATCTCACGAATTTTCGGCACGAAGTATGGTGAGCGGCGAAGATATTTGTTCAAACGACGAAAATCCACGAGAAGATGCAAGTCCCCGCTGGATTTCTGAAGGAAGAAAGCCGGCGCTGCAGACTCGGAATCGTAAATTTGCTCGATCACATCGAGCTTGATTAGGCGATGAATCTCGCGACGTGCCGCGTCTTCTTGGCTACGAGGAACTGTGTATGGTTTCGCGTGCGAGGGAGCGTAGTCAACGCTCATCGGCAATATCTAGCCATTCAGTCGAATTCTGCCCAGCCGCTCACAGTACAAAGCGTAGATTTCTTCGAGCGCTTTCAAGTAACAATGCTTCAGTACTGCACCCTAGTGTTCCGGGAGGACGTCGGCTGGTTTAGTTTCATGTTCTTCTCCAACTTGAAGATCTTCCCCGTCATCCTCGACAACCTCCACGAGTCCACGTGCTCTAGTTGAGCGTTGCTCACTCTCACCTGTTTGGATTGGCAGCTCACTACCATCCCAGCTACAATTCCGGCGCCAAAATCAACTACCAGGTGGAGTGCCGTCATTAGATCTCGTCCAATCACCATTTCATCCCGCAAACTTGGCAGTACTTCGAAATCATGGACTATAATTGCATCTCGTTTCAGCTGCGGAATTCGAAAGCAGACATTGATTAATCCATCACTTGTCGTGTTGCCTTGGACCACATCAAACGAAACACGGGAAGCTTCGAGTTTCCCACCTTGGGCTTTGACAGCTTGCATGAAGTCCGTGCGAATTATACTACGAGAGCATCCACTATCGAGAAGAGCGTGGTAACGGTCTTTGCCATGCTCGAACTTGATCAAGACCCTCATTGGAGGGGCAACAGCAGTTGACGTGGTGTTTAACCCGACAAAGAGGTACTCCTCATCACTGGAGCCGCTTGCGTGCTGGTTGCACTGCTCTATGCGAGTCTGGCCCTGTTGGCGATGACCAGGACGACATCCTGCGGCTGCATTACGGCCGCGCTGGTGGCCACCTTGTTGGTGCTCTTCGGACTGATTAGCATTGCGGAGCGTGCGGCACTCGTGGGTGTCATGCGTCTTCGTTCTGTGGAACGTGCAATATTTGTTGCTCGTCGAATTGCTAGCGTTGCTGGTACTGTTGCTGCTGGGGTTACCTCGTCCATGATTGCCTCCTCTGTTTCGTTGGTGAGGGTGGCTGTGATTGTTGTCGCGATTGTTGAAGTTTCCTCGTCGACCTTAGTTGCGAGGGGTTTTGTGGTTGTTGGGCCGCTTATCATGTCCATCACGGGAACCACCGCGGCGTAGATGTTGCTCGCCTTGTTCAATTCATTCGAAGAACGGCACTAGTACAGCAATCGTCGAATACACTTGACCACTAGCATCGTATTTGTTCTGCCAGTCATATGGAAGACCGCGCTTGTACAGTCGGAAAAGTGCGTCCTCACACATTGCCGAATTCTCATAGAGTCTGGCAAGCGAGTGTTCCATGCGCACTAATGCACGAATTCGCTTACTGTATTCTGCCAACGATTCACTGCGGTTCTTCTTCATTCGCCACAGGTCTTCTTTCAATTTCTCGTTATAGTCTACCGGTGAGACCACGATGGAAGCCTTGCGCAGTGCGCGTACAAACTCCTCGTTGATGCGCACGTCATCATTCGTGATTGAGGTGTCGTCGAAAGCTTCTCGCAGGTCTCCCTCGAGCAAGATAGTTGCGTTCAGGAATTTATCTTCCGCGTTCCAGTGTTTTAACTTCGCCAGTTGTTCGAAGTGATACGTCCACTCCAAGAATTCTTTAGGGCCGCCATCGATGAACTTCGCCATCTTCTTAGTCATGACTTCTTGTTCTATGCCCTTCTCTTTGTCCGCTACTCGTACGATGATCGAGTACGTGAGATAGCGCTCCTTGTCGTCCTTCTGCGTGGAGCTGCTCATCATTGCTGGATTGGGCGCCCGACGGGTGAACCAGGTCGGATTTTGGGCTGGTCGACGGGCGAACCAGGTCAAATGTGCTTTTGAAACGTTTCAAGTGTCAAGCCACTTGAGTTCTGGAGAGCTAAACGAGAGCTGATAGATTGAAATAAATGTTAATCCTGGCCTCTGCTTGCTACTGTCTGGTGCTAGCTACAACTCATGAATTGCCCTGGAAGCATACCCATGGACGTGATGCACCCAAAACCAAACTAAACCCACTAATGAAACTTTACCCATGCGCCACCGAGGACAGGCGCTCGTGGCGACAGGGTACAGGAAGAGTTGCCACCCTGTAAAATATCATGGTAACTCTTCTCCACGGCTCGAATGTCCTTAGCCGACAGCTCGGCGCCCCTACAATGCCCCTAAGGGGAAAGATGGCTGTGACATCGGCCTCCGTCTCGTACATTGTCTGTTGGGCGTTCTCTGAATGTACCCGGTACACGCACGTCTCGTTCACAGTAGGCACGGACCGGAAGGATAGATAAGTGGACTTGAGCGCCCGCCGCTTGCCCTGCACGCCGCACACCGTTGCCTCGAGGATATAGGTGGAGGATATAGCGCATCTATCTAGGCCGGTTCTTTTGCGCGTCTCGTTGGGATGACTACGATGTATTAATGCGTGGTATTTACGATATATGATCGCTGCTCATTGGCAAGCACCCAGTGCATCTGGGTCGGATAAATTTCCATACTAAAACCCCACTAGAATCTGGGTGTCTCACCAAGTTTTGAATTTAACCCCGTCTCTACGAGTTACATTCACTGATTCATTTTCGGCTGACTTGGGTTTTGATATACCTGTGGCCGCCACAAGCAACATTCACTGTGTTTATTTCATTCTCCACGGGTATCAATTTATAAAGGCATCTGACTAATCAGTCTGTATTTGAAGGGTTTAGATATTTGCAGAAATGACCATACTATTTATTACTAGGATGCAAGACCCCTGTTAGGGCAGAGATATCTCAAAATGCATATAATATTGCAGTAAGCCCATATTATAAGAGGTTTTAATATTAACGGATGTATCGCATTTTAATGTAGGTAGCGAAAAGACTAAGAATAATAGAGTAGGCGTGGACTGGGTCACGTGTACAGCTGCAGCGCTGCCCCGGGGAAGTGACGGTCGAGTAACATTGAAGTGCGGAGCGGTAGATGCTGGTAGAGCGCCAGTGAGGCGAGGCGGACAAGCGGCTGCGGGATGATCATGACGAAGAGTTACCAGGCAAGATCTCAGGCGGGACGACGTGCCGGCCAGGCATACAAAGGAGCAGTACGGCGAGCGGGACGACACAAGCAGGGCAAATGGACGGCGGTGAAGGCGAGCAAGCAGAAAGATCCAGGGCGTGGAGAGTCGCCAGCGATCGACGAAAGGTCGAGCAAGGCCAGCATTAGGTAGGGTAGCTAGGCTACGGGGACCATAGTTAGGAGAGTGTTGGGTGGGCGATCGTTCACCTCGTCTCTCAGATACCATTTGGGCGGGACGAGCTTAAATCAAGTAACTTACGCAGCAAAACACGACTATGTCGAGGGTAAGCTGTAGGACAGAGTATCTAGGCTACTAAGGTAAGGTAAAGCAGACGGAGGGCACGGGGGGTGGTTTGAGACCACCAGGGACAAGGGGGCTCTGAGGGTCCTCCTGGCCGTGTGTCGCGCGGTGTCCAAGTGGCTAGCCCGATGGAGACTCGCGTGGCGATGTATAGTGCATGGTGAACTCGGAATACTTTGCGGTGAGCAAGCCTACAGACGAACCGAGCGTTGCGGCTGCCGATAACGCTCACACCCGTGCCGTCTCCGTGTATGTAAGCGCCCTGCTACCTGAGCAGCTGCGTGGACGCGCCGACGCCTGGTCGGTCATGCTACCTACAGGCCTGGTCTAGGGTACGCGTCCGCGGTGACGCCGTCAGCGACTATTAAGGATTGATTTGGGTCGAATGACCTCTCTGTAGAAACTCTGAATTAAAATCCAGAGAATTGTCCATTTCCGTCATTTTTTTCGCCTAATAGATGAGCTTAAACTGACGACAACGTGAGGGTAGGGCTATATTATTCAACGTGTTGGGCTCCGTTAATCAAGTCAAGTTTAACCTATCACAAACCACCCATGAGAACATTCTCCTCGAGAATTCTCCTTCACGACCTGCAGTTTTTCACGAGAGGCTCATTATCTGGCTGACGGCCTCCTGAGCAGTGCGTACGCACACGCGAAGACGGAGGTCAATTGAGGGGGGATGCAGCGAACGCTTATTCTAAGAGGGACTGTCACCCGAATGGGTTAATGCCCCGCCAGATACGCGTAAAAAAAAGTAAGTTCTCCTCGTTCTCATCTTGCAGGTCACCGGACTCACGTTCTGACTCTCCAACAGTGTGACGTTTGTGCTGCCCGATATAGATGGCTGTTATTTGCGATAATAAAAATTATTTTATCTATACAGCCTATTTTGCTTTTGCCATGGAGGTGCCGCTTCATACCGAAACCCACTACGAACTCACGGTCAAGGCTGGACGGCCGCTCACACGCTGCCGTGATAATGGTGTAGCTCTGACATTTGACATCATTGTATCGGAAGGCTACGACGTGCTACGAGCTTCAAATCCGCATTTGCAACCAAGGAGCGTCTGTGTTAGAACGAAAGCCTTGATGTGTATATCAGGCTCGTCAAAAATGCACCCCAAAATGCATTCGTAAAACTGGATCAAGATGGCTTCAAGCCATTACTCCGAACGGCATGGCGCAATGCACGGCTTCGGCGTGGCGAACATGTTGATTTTGCTATTGACCTCTTTGTGTATGTCGGCAGGTAAAGCGAGTACCAACACTACGCTTCATCGTGCAACTGCGACCCGTGGGCAGTAAGTGCTTCCGCGTGTGCAAGAAGCACTGGAAGCCGTGAATGAAACGTTTGGTTCTGCTATTCTGCGCTGCGCGGCGACCGCTCAGGCCAGACTTCCGGACGGTGAAGAGGTGCGCGTGCCGGATAACACGACGTTCCGCCAGTTGCAGCACATTGACAGTCTGGAGCAACAATCCGCTAGCTCGACCTGGGAGCCCGACGACTTCGCACCCGTTCAAGTTCTGCTAAATAATTCAGCACGAAATTGCGCATGAGGGTACAGGACATACAGCGTGCGCTGGGTTTACAATTGTATCCCCTATGACCACTTTTCCGCCAAGCTCCTGTGTCCTTGCCACCACCCGCTCAGGATATGGAAGATGTTGATCATGCACCTAGTGACATGGAACACGATGAAGACCTCACACAATTTTCTCTTTAGAAACAACACTCAATATTTTTCTTATCCATTCTGAGCGCAGCTTCTAAGTATCCACAGTGCCGATACAAGCCATAGCCAACTTGTTCATGAGCCTTGGTGCATTCGCGTCAAGCAGAATTGATAACAGCAACAGGTGCTTCTTTAAAAGCGAGACTTGCATGCTTAATGGTCCAGCGCTTTAAGAGAGATAACCCCACCTCAATCGGGTTCAAATCCGGTGAGTAAGGCGGCAAAAAATAATAATGCTCCTGTCAAGTGCACCAGATCCTGAAGCTCCTTGTACATGTGTATTTTCCCATTATCGAGTATCACAATTGATCGCGGCGACAGCCATGGGTTCAAGTACGGGGCAATTTTTGTCGCAAACACTTGGTGAAACTCTTTTCTGGTGAAAGTGTCGAAAATACGACCCCACCAAAAGAAGCCATTTACGTCGATAGCGGCAAGCTCAGCCTGGTCACATATTCTTGACGCTCACGCGGAGCTGACTCTCTCGCTCTCTTGATTAACCTTTCCTCGTGAGATTTAAGTCGAATCGCAGGGCGCGGCATATCGACGCAGTGGAAGTGTTTTTTTAACGTAGTCAAATGTGCGCCGTAGCTCCTCCTAAAGTTCTTCGATATAGAAGCACGGATGTGCCTCCACATACTTCTCCACAAATAAGATAACCTCACGAGGCCATTTGCTGCTGCACTCTCGCGGATGTGGATTCTTACAGGGCGATCCTGTCTTCTCGAACTTCGTAATACAGCGGCGGACACTGCGTTCATGACTACCAAAAATGGTCCCGATCATTGCGGCATCCATGCCGTAAATGTACGCAAGAACAACCGCCCTCCAGCGTACGTCGCCTGGGTAGGTCATCGTACAGACAGTCGATCTCCGAATGGCCAAGATATTCGCCGCAAACCGAGGGAGAGAGCTTATTTCGGAGGACTATGGTAATAGTGGCTCTCATGTGATTGGTTCTGCTAAGCGTATGTTGCCTTAGTCGTTCCTTTCCTCCTTCTATTATGAGCTCATAAACCTATCCCCATTGCGTAGTGCCTGTGTTACTCGGAGCATAAGAGTCCCAGTTGGACAATCCTACTGAAAGACACAACAAAGATAACGTTAGTTCACGTTTTGAATAGAAGAGTTCATTAGCCTTGTTTAAGGTCCTATTGGCTCTTGGAGCCCGTAGATAGATATCTTACGGATTCGTCTTGGTTCTAGTATAGAACCGAAGGTTACCAGCCTTAAACAGGAGGCTCCCAGAGTCTGTGTCTTCCTCTGGCGCTAAAGCTACTGCATGGGGGCTTTCAGATGAATCGTTACATTTTTTCAAGCCACTGTCTAAATGAACACAAGCCAAGCGTGCTAGTGCTGGAATCACGCGGAGCTGGTACAGCGTTGCTAAATTGGTGGGCGAAGACGTCGGGCTGTTCGCGAAAATACTTGGTGAAACTGACCAGGCTCGGTGGAAAGAGTAAGTGCTTCCTGTATTCCACAGGTACTACGTCAAGCACTACGGTGACGTCGAAGACTCTGATATGAGTCACGCGAACACTATCGCCATGCTGGCTTCCTTCGTCAGAAAGGACCGTAGGAACCGCGTCGATAATTCTCATCCAAGCGAGGACCTACCTGAGTATTCTGCTTCTCTTTAGGTAGGTTTTGGTATGACTCGTACTTTTATGTATGATAGAATCGTACGTTTTGGTATGAACTCTCAGTATGAACTCGTACTTTTTGGTATGAATACAAAGGTAAATATACAGTGTTTCACTGGAGAAAAGTCGTAGAATTGGTCTGGGTTATGTCTGGGGAGGGTCGACCTAGTTGCTTCACTTCACTACTCTCCACTACTACCAGAGCAATCTCTGCACTTCTTCTCGGAAACCATAAACTCTTCGAACAGGGTCCTTTGCTCTCGAAATCTGCAGTCATCTTTTCCAGCTTGGCGAATTCGTTCGCGCTTGCTGGGCCTTCTCTTGTCTTGCCTGGAAGTTAGCCGTACCAAGAGCAACCGACGCGAAATGTTTCTCCGCTCTCTTCCGGTACGCGCGCAATTTGTCTTGAAGCACAGCAAAAGTAACTTGAGTCTCCGCTTTTTACTTCGAAGTCTTCGAAGTAGACGCATCTCCCGGCCATACGCTGCGTCTGACATCCCGTCGAGAACGTATTGGGCCTGATCATCCGTACCAGCAATCATCTTCGTCTTCAGTTCATTGAAAGCCCTTGTTGTTTCATATTTGAAGCCTTAGATGGCTTCCTTGCGACTTTCAAATTTGTTCCCAATCGATAATAAGTTTTCAGGGTGAAACACAAACATAACCGCTTTGTATAACTTGGGCCATCCCACCATTGAAGGCCCAACTTCGTAAAGTTTCTTGCATCGCTCTCTCAAAGTCTTGAGACTGTACGCAAAGAGGTACGGGTCTTGGCTGATACCATGAACGAAACTTGAGCTACGCTCCGGATGCCACTCCCTTGCTTTGATCGGCTCCATTTCGAGGGGTATGTCACTCAGCTTCACAAGCTGCTCCCTGGCAACTACAAAAATTGGTTAGATTATATAAACATATTTGCTGGAGCTGAACATTTGCGTACCATCCAGTCCGCGGAATCGGTCGCAAACCCGCTGCTCGAAATGTGGTGAGGTGCGTTACAGATTCCAGGAAATAGTAACCTTGAACACGAAATCACTCGGTCGAAAGTCTCGGACCAGGAGGGCGTATGTGTGTACCTTGCTTGTGACCCCCTTCTCGGCTCTTTCTCCAGAGCTACGCTGTGGGCCCAGACGTGAGTCGGCCACACCAGCTACCTCCGATTCCAGATGTCTCCAAATGTACCCAAGCGGAGCTTGGCCCTCGTTTGGCAGGTCCCGGAAGGCACCGGGTTTTCTCGTATATATACACGTCACTCTTCCACACAGACTCTTGTCCTCTTCTGAGACCTTGGACCAGGTCTTAACAGCCTCTCCACTTACTCCTTCCAGTTCCAGCTAAGAAATGTGAGACTCTTCTTCCAGCTTCTTCTCTTTGCGGCCCGATCCTGGGACGGACGGGACTACCGGGATCCGGGAGTCCAATGACTCAACTTCCAGCTACTTCTCTTTGCGACCCTGAGTCTGGGACGGCTCTGCGAGTTGTTGGTCTGGGATAGACCTGTCGTAATCCAGCGCACTCGTGTCACGCCGGGACTTCCGCGCACCACGCCTTATCCAGGCGATAGAAAAACAAGACCGAGAAACAATATCCCGGGACTTGCACCACGAAACCAGCAACTCCGGAAACCACTATCCTGGGATACTGATCTGTCGAAAACCTCAGGGACGATCACCTTCCTCCCGAAAATATGAAGCACCACCAAGCCGCCAGCGAAAACCAGAAGACCAGGAGGTGGAATATGGAATGACAAAGCCCACCACGTCGAAACACGACAAACTTGGTTATATGGAGTTGAATCTATTTGGAACTTCGCCTTCCACCCGCCTACCACCTGTCTCACACGTGAAACAGTGCTTGTCGAGGCTGATCGAATCTCGCTTGTGGTCTACAGAGCAGATCGACCTCTGATTGAAATCTTACACATGCAAAACACAAGGACCTACTAAGCAAGAGCGTGCGCTCCACTACCTATGGGTACATCTTGAACTTGGCGAGAATTGACTGCGGGATAGCTGAATTGAGAGGCGCCGAGCAGCACCTTCAACGAAGTGATGAGCGGTGATTGGCTGGGCTCCAGCTTCTATCTTCGTTTCCGGCCACGTGACCACGAATCCGGGCTCACAATTGGCCACACAGCATTAGGCATCCGAATCTTGTCAGGCACGCCTCACCTGATTTGTACCCACTGACCGATCCTTCAGCGCGACTCTTCCCGGATGGGGTCCGGGACAATCTCCTACTTCATCTTCCGGCTTGTGTAAGCAATTGGCCGCTCGACTCCATCGACGACTTGGAAGAGTACACCACCAACAGCAAACAGACTGGCGTCCGTTCGCATATGCATCTGCCGGGAGAAGTCTGGTAGATGCAACACTGGTGTCACCGCTAAATGTCGCTTCAAGTCCTTAAAGTTCATTAGTTGTATGGCGTTCAGCGTGATCTTTGAGTTCCGTTGGTTCTTCTTCTTCAGTAGTGTAAATAGTGGTGCTGTCAGCTCTGCGTATTGTTCGCAGAATCGTTGCACATATCCGGATAAACCGAGAGAACTGTGCAGCTGCTCCTGCGTCCTTGGCACGGGCCAGTCTCGAATTGTCTGTACCTTATCTGGATCGATACGAACCCCGTTCCGTCCGATGAAGTCACCCAGGCAGGGGAGCTCTTCAGCGCAGAACACACACTTGGATAACTTCACGTACAACTTGTTCTTTTTCAGGATCTCCAGTACCTCGCGTAACGCTCGCAGGTGTTCGTTGATATCTGTTGATCTCGTGAACACGTAGATATCATCATAGAACGATCGTGTGTGTGACAGACCCTTGAACAATGATGAAGTCAATCGATGCATTGTCGCTGGTGCGTTGCTGACTCCCATCGGTAGCACGAGATACTCGTACAATCCACTGGGCGCTTGGAAGGCAGTGTACTTGACGTGATCCATCTTCATTCGCACTTGGTAGTACGCTGGCATTAGGTCCATACATGAAAAGTAGTACGCACCCGCCATACTGTCGAATACGTCTTCCTTGCGCGTCATCGGTACACTTTGTCGGATCGTGTTGCTGTTCAGATACCGGTAGTCGTGGACGATACGCCATCCAACGGGTTTATGTTACGTACGCAGAATGTCGGAGTCGCATGCGGACTGATGCTTGGACGAATCAATCCTTTCGTAATCATCTCGCGTACCCACTTGTCGATCTCAGCTTTCTGCTCAGGCGAGAGACGCCACTGCTGTCGGTACATGGCGATATTGCAGTCCTTCACGTCAATTCGATGTTCGATGTCGCGCTCCATC
>JAHWLE010000427.1:0-23571 GCA_024679135.1 Phytophthora foliorum | reverse complement strand
TCGTCCGCGGCGTTGCGTCTCCCGCCGGCCAGAGCGGCGCTGGACGAGCGGAAGCTGCGCGATGAGGCAGAGGAGACGAATGAGGGGAAGGTGGGAGCGAAGTAAACGCGCGCAGCCAGCCGGTGGCGCGCGCGCAACACACGCGAAATACCCGCGCGACGAGCTCCCTGCATTGATACGTTGGTGATTGACACGAGGGGTGCAGGCTCGTTTCGTACTTTAGTGAAAATTCAGTACTGTAATGAGGCGTGTTTTTTTTCTTACCGTAACATAGATTTCGGGGTAAAATACAGATAGTAGGTTCGGAGTAAAATACATACATTAGGTTTACAATACATACAGCCCGACTTCAGCATGAAGCCGAAGCCATCGACCTTGAGAGCATCGCTGAAAGCCGTCCATTGATGTGGGCTCGCTTTGATGCCATAGGTCTGCTGTACTAGGATTCCGTCAATCAACTGCCGATTACACGTATACTTAGCCAATCAACTACATCTCAAAACTAGTGGATTGCGTGCGTTTTGTCTCTGAGTCCGCATTTTCCTTTCACAATTCCTGTTCAGCACTCACGTCTCGTTCTGGGACTCGACACTATTTATCATGACCTACGCGAACGTGTTGTTCGCAAGTAGAACGACAGGCTTAGCACAAAGAAGATCAGTGATCACCTTGCCGTTCCTCGTCGGAGCTTCATCACCATTATTGACAACTCCAAGAAGCACGGTTACTGCTACCCGCTCACACGATCTGGACATCCCCAAAACACAGAGTCAAGGCAAGCCCGACGCATACTCAGGACGGTTGAAAACAATCGCTTTGTTAGTGGATGGAAAGCGTGTACGCCCATCATAAATCAAAATCAAATAGTCGCTTATTGCTGATAATAAACTTGTTCAATACTTCGTGTAGCCGCCTCTACTTCAACGAACGGCTTTCACTCGTTTGGGCATAGAGAGAACGCACTTCTTTACCACTTAGTTATCGATATTAGCCCAAATAGAGACCTTGTGCAACTGTAACGAGACTGTGAGAAGGAACTGTGACGCCATACACGCCTGGGGATAGTGTCCACAGCGATTTGTCTCGAAGGGGAAGCACGTTTGAGCTGCCTTCAGATGACAACAAGCAACTGGCTGTGATCAGTTTAAAAAGAGCGATGCCGCGCGAAGACAGCGACGCTGATGCAACGGATCATGCGGAGACTGCGGGGAGTAGCGGGGCAAGGCAAAGCGGAAGAAAGCCTTTCGTTTCCTGCCCTTTAGCGACATTCTCCTCCTAACCGAGACGGTGAAGCACACTCCTTGGGCGGCCGGGCATGGCGAAGCACTAGTTGCGTGGGATCAAGTAGCGAGCGGTGTTAAAACAGTCTTATCGACGTGCACATCTGGCGGAAAGGGATGGCGCCGCCGGTTTGCTGCCTTGCTGGATGCCTTTCGCTGTGAGGAGATGGAGTCACTTCGCGCCTCAGGTATGACTGAAGACTTCACCGAGCGAGAGCAACTACTGACGGACATTGTATCACTGGTAAGTGTGTGCTGTTTTGTTTTGTGCGGATATGCTCCCAGTATTAACTTGTCATCGTAAAGTATGATACGTATATGCAGGAGAAAGCGGACAAAACTGAAAAGGAAGAGCGAAACGCGGAGTGGCGCGAAGCTGCATCAGCAGAAGTAGTTCGAGGTGCGATGGTGGGGCTGCGTCGCTCCCGCTCGAGCGACTCAGACAGCGAGACACCTTCAGCTCCAGCACCAAAGCGCCCAAAACGAACAAGCACCGAGCTGATCGCGGACTATCTCGAAACGAAGGCAACCGTGCGGTGCAGCCGATCTGAAGAAGGAAGTAGCAGCTAGACGACTTGCTCTTGAAGAGCACCGGCTGGAGTTAGATCGCGAGCGTAACGAAAGTTTCATAGCCATGATGTCGACGCAGATGAACATGATGGCAAAGATCATGGAGACAATCACTAACGCAAAGGAGTAAAAAGAAATCGATATTTCGTTCACGCATTAAGCTGTTATGTGTGGAAGTACTCATGTGCACTAGGAGATGCAAGCCTAAAAACTTCGAGGTTTGACTGCCATATAGGCATGTGTGCACGCTCACTAGTAGCACGCCCATAACATACATGTTCCCCAACCTCTGTAAAAGAAGCTTCTGGTCCTTGGAGAAGTCCACGAACGCCCAGTAGTGTGCCACTTTGCCGAAGCCCCACTCCACACTTACACGAACCTTGCTCATTCGTTTGTTGAACTCTTACTCGCCGTCGCTTAGCGATGCACCTTTGAAGGGTGCAACAACGTGGTCTTGCTGCCCGTAAGCTGGGTCGCCGTAGAAGACGTAGTGCTTGCTGTCAATGGTAAGAGATGGGGACGCAACTTCTAGTAGGCAACTTTGCTACAGAATGGATGTATTGTGGCGAGTACCAGGAAAGGGCCCGCTGAGATGGATGATAATGCCATCGGGGGCAAGTACCGATTGATACTTAAGTGCGTGTTTCCTCTAAGGCAACAACAACAATGTGAGAGTGGTGTGAGCATACCAAATGCTTCACGCTACTTACCTTGTGACCATTGTACACGTACTTCAGGTTCTTCGTTGGGCGGCACATTTCACGTACCGTATCATCAATGAAGCCAACACATGTACTTAGTGGAGCTCCCTTGTCGTAGATTGCGCTAGCATAGGCCGACAGCGTGGCGTTCGTGAGGCGGCGAGTGTCGAACAGCAAGAGATGCGAGAACGACTGGTAGAGAAAGTCGAGCACGGCGATTGAGATCGAGGAGATAGCGGTAGGAACACGGCCAAATGGATCTTCTAGGTCTTCGAGACGGGCTGGATATGCCATCCTACGGAGGAAATATACAAAGCTTCCAGGGCGGAGACTTGATACCGCTGCAGTGTAGGAAAAGGGTCCGTTAGCTGGAAATGCATGACCAAAGCAATAATGTCGTCCTTCTCGAAGCGAAACTTCGACTTCCAAACGCCAGCAGAGACGGGCTGCGCGAAATTGAACCGGTCAGATCGGCATTGGCTGCCCCCGCGACTAAGAAAGACGCGAAGCGCGAGCTCCTCGTCGTCAGAGCCACTGCTGTCGCAGTTGTTCATTGAATATGTCATAGGTGAAACGTGACAGCTGTACACCACTTCGGTCACAAATTTACCTGGCTAATCCGATTATTTTCATTGCTACTGTTCACTGTCCTTGGATCTGTAGCACAACCTCTCTAATATGTCGAAGTTTCACCTTCAAATCATCGAGTGTGGTTGCGGGAGAACGTCTTAGTTCCAGCTTCATAAGCATACATGCAGGCCAACGAGCACGGCAGCAGGCCTATGAGGCCACTGCTCGTGTCGTGGACGTCCGGATTTGCGTGGGGTGTTGGCTAGAAATAGATATCAGTTTAGGAAAAAAATCCGTTCATAATTTCAGTTTCAGCTCTCAATTTTACCTTAAGGATACCTTTTAGGTTGTGCTCTATAGGTTTAACTATACTAGTGGGTCGCAAGTAGTATACTGAACCTAAGTTTATTCAATATCGCTTCCTCATACACGTGCGCACACGCGTAAGCCGGTAGTGGGCCAAGCTAGACCCATTATACTGCGTCTACGTCTTCTAATTTGATGGTGTAGCTTTGTTGGCAATATACCTAGTGCGAGCGAATGAAGATCAAGTTTGACCTCAGGTTTTTGTTGTTATTTATATTCGGTGTCGTTGCGTGTAGTGAGAGAAGCTGTGATGCCGGTTTGACCCCGGTCACCGTCAAATTGTTATGCTTGTTTTGATGCTACAGCTCAAAGCGGTGCAGGTATCAGGCGAATGAATACTGTCAAGGAAGCAGGCAACATCCGGTCGACAATGTCACCACACTCAACCCGATCGTGAAACTGTATGATATGACCCTCACGTTTTCCAAGATTATGTATCCGTCGAAGAGCCTCCAATGCTGTGTCAGCTGCGACTGCTGAAGAGCCGTGCGATTACAGGAAGGCTAGCGCGTTCTCCTGCGCCTTCTCGCCAATCTCAATATCTCGCTTTTGTGTGCTGGGGATGACATGTCGAGTGCGAAGCCCATTGGTAATAATATCATCATGCATCATGTACTGTGTCTTGTACTCGTACGCAGCTGTTACCCCCACCCACCCCCACACATACAGTGAGCGCGATGCTTAAACGTGAGGTTCGGCCTTGAACCATTTGAACCACATCGCTGCCATCGACTGGGACCCCTTCTTCTTCAGGCGTGCCTTCCGAGAGGCAGTTGTTCGGTCACAACAAGCGACCCATCGTGGCACGCTGAATTGGATGTTGTGGTGTTCGAAAGCGCTTTTAGATGCGCTTCTACCGCTAACCTCAGTTTGTCGAGCTGTTTATTTTGCGGGATCAAGACGTCGACCTGCTCGGTCTGGCGTGTAATAATGCCAATTAGTGCGGATGTTCGGTCCTCTCCGTCAGCAAAAGAAGCCTTCGGAGCTGGAGGAGGCATGAAGCATATGGTCGTGCTCCAAACCAGTAGTTCCGACTCGCAATGGCTCGTTTTCGCATGACCTCTCTCATCTTGGTGATGTGCGGGCTGTTCTCGCAGAGGCGCAGCCTATCAGAGAAGTGCATGGATATCGTAGCAGTGAACACATCAGCGACATATTTGCCAAGGTTGACCGTTGGATCGTCGAACGCCATTGTATTCGCGAAGAGAAACTTCTGAGCGGGGCCAAGGATTGGTGTGCGCAGGATAGTAACCGCGCACCGTCTTTTGGTTTCCAGCCGCTGAAGACTCGGGATCACCTTGTGTTGGACCGAGCATGTACCCAAATGCTTTGTTCACACGGTCCATCTGCCAGCCACCCCGCTCGATGATACAGTTCTCTGCCACACTACCGTCGTTTGCGTGCACGGTTCCCTCCCGGCGGAACGAGTGCGAGGTAAGATCAGGTGTTAGTCGAATGCATCGCAAATTCGCTATTGGTTTTGTAACGTGTCTTCAATACCCTGTACGCCAGGCTTGGTCGTAGTCCAGTTCTACTCGTCACTGATAACCTCGTACACGTAGATGGCCATTCAGAGGACAACTGGTCCCCTGCGCCGGTACTGCGTCTTACAACTCAGATACCTATTTGTATTCTGTCTGTTCTCCTTTGCCTGCGTTCTCCCTAGCTTGCTGCACTAAGGCTACCGCGTCAAGTTATACGGAAATGCCAACTGAATCACTCGGAACACGCTGGCCCCTACGAAAAATCCAATGACCTTAAAGACACACTAGCCTCTGGCCCGCTTGCACTTGTCACAGCTCCCTCACACTGCTCGCTTGCTAGTCTGCCTGCTCCTAAGACTAGCGCCGCTACCCCACGTAGCTCGCCTTCGGCTGTGGTGCTCTGCGCTGCTGCCCCGCAACACGTGCTTCGTTTGTCTATGGTGCTTCGCGTACTACCCCGTACACTCGTTTTGGTCGTCTGTAGTGCTCACGTACTGTCCCGTATGTGTGATCCGTGTTCACATACTGTCCCGTACGCTCCGTTCGTCTGTGGTGGCTTGCCCTCTGCTTGGCAATTCCGGAAGTGAGACTCCGTCGCTGCCTTCGGCCGTGTGTACCCACCGCCTTATCGTCAGTTCCCACGTGTGAGATCTCCGCGTGAGACCTTTCCGTCGTTGCTGGGACCTCAGCCGCCGGGCTGCTTGCAGCTGCTGACTTCCGCACGCCATCCGCCTCTTCTACATGGACTTCGCCGCCTGCTGGCTGCTGGCCCAACCTTCCGCTCTGCACGGTACTTCCTAACCTGTTACAGTTTTACTCTAACCAGCAATATGTTAACCTGTGCTTGTGCACCAAGAACATACCGCATTATTGACGTCGCGTGCGTTTCCTCCGAGGATGTCTGGTCATCATCAGCTTCGAGAAGCTCAATGAGGGACAGATCCTGTAAGTCCTGTATATTCTCGGAGCTGCGGTTTCTTTTGAGGAACCGAGGAAATATTGAAGCTGAGAAATACAGGAGACGCACGATAGCTTCTAGGTCTTGCTTCGAGTACCGGGGTACTTTAATCACGTTGCCATCGTCCTCTCAGTTGTTGTAAAACTTGCACAGTCTTGATAGAACGTTTTGCAGCGGAGGTTTTACTAACGCGCCCTATAGCAGATATTTATTCACAAACCATTTCTTGACGTTTCCGTAGTATGCTAGACATGCATTTGTAGTTCGAACCTTGTCGGCTGACTTGGCTAACAAGTATGCGTACTTGTCGAGTATAATACGCAGTACCTTACTAGTCATATTAGCATCTATGAGTCGGTGAGCGGCAGCAAGTGTCATGCTCTCAGCGGCCAGGGACATCGTAATGTGTTTATCGCCGTTTCCCTGGACGTCTTGCTGTTACCAGGGGAAAGGGACGCAATCAACATGTTGGTTTCTCCAGCAATCATCACTTTAAAGGGATACCTCTCTATCGCCACATTGGGTCAGAAACTGAAGGATATTTCGAGAAAATGCATTTGCATAGAAGTTCGTATGGCAGTAAAAACATAATAATAAAAATTCAACGAATTATAGTGGGAACGATTGGAAAAATTCTCCACAATAGGGGGTTTCAATGTACTCATAAATGAGCATCATTTTTCGGCTCTGCGAAGTCGCCTCCCCAACATTGAAACGTCTCAAAGATTAGACCACAGCACTGTTCCTTAAAAGTATAACGTTTTTACCATCCCTCTAATCCCGACCCCACAAACCCTAGGTTACATCCCAGAAGACCCCCGCGGTGCTGTTGGACGTGCATTTGGAGGCTAGACTCGATGTTGTTGTAGGTGGTCTCAGATATTGTCGGGGAAGCGACCTGCTCAGCTGGTACACTTTGCGCGAGATTGAAGCTGAGTGAGGAGCTGGGAAAATCCGTCGTTAGAGTAGATTCTTGCGTGGAAAGCAAAAAAACTGTCGTGAACCGAGTACGGCTGCACATTTTGTCTTTCTCCAAAGAGATCATCGAGAGAATAAAATATGGGCATGCCTCCTCCACAACATCCTCAAGCGTCTTGCCTTCTGCAACCTGGATCTCGCTTAACCCGAAGCCAGTCTGATTATCAAGACGGTTCTTCGTGTTCTTGTACGTTTTGAAGTAGGAAGTCCACCTGCTCTGGCAGGTGGGCGTCCCATTCTACCGTATACTTCGCAAGAACGGGGTCAGATCAATCCGTGAAGGTCTTGATGCACGACTTGTAAACGTACTCGGCCATTTTTCCAAACCCAGACAGCTTAGTTTGGGCAGCACCATAGCCTACACTTCTATCGTTTGCTGTTTTCCCGACGATGATATTGAATTGACCAGGAACCTTGAGCCCCTCCACCACGAAGTGTTTCTGAAGCAACGAAGTGTGTCCCGGACCCTTCTTCTGCTTTGGCATCTTGCTAGTTGGGACAATTATGGTTGCTGTAAAGGTTGTCCACGAGGAGGGCCACTAACCTAGACCAGTTGTTTCGTAAAAATGTAAGAAGTCGTTCTTACGCTCGTAAGAACCCAAAAATCAGCCTTGCTAATTATTAACCCAAGAATGCGTCTCCGGAGACGCATTTACGGTCTCATCTTTGGCTCATCTTTGGCCAAAAATGATGCTCATTTATGAGTACATTGAAACCCCCTAATAGACTACTTAACGATTGGCTAAAACGAATTGGACCGATCGTTATCATTAGTTAAAACCAGACTTTACGCATCTTGGAATTACAAAGAGGATATTATACGCCGAGGGCATCGAGAGTCCTATGATAGTCAACCTGCGCTACGTCGTTTTTCAGGGAGCTATCGCCGGGATGCATCGTAACTTACGAGCATCCCCGGCGGGAAATCTGGCCTCTTGGGATTGCCGTGGATGCACAGAAATCAGTGGCAACGGTGGTGGCGCCAGGCTGATGACCAGGTACGGTAGGTCAATGCAGGTATGATTAAATCACACCTGTGTTTGTTCTCGGATCCCCAATATTTCGTCGTTATTTGAAGTTGCGCAGATTTCATTGATATGAAATTAAGTACATTTTCGCGTAGCCTAAGTTATGCTTGCGCTAGACTCAGTTTAGCTTGTCTGCGGCATAAAGCGGTGTCCGCATATGTCGGGTTTCCCGCTGCAGGTAGTGAATCTGTGAGTGTCAGCTCGTGACTAACTGCCATAAGTCTTCAAGGTCTTTAGCGGTATCCACGGCCACAAGAGACTAGGTCCACATCGAGACTGTTGGCAGGGTAGTACGGGGTCGGTCGCACCACTTGGCTGCGGTGCTCGGAGAGAAGTAAGCTGCCATTTGAATGTACGCAGGGATTGCTGGACGCCGTAGGATGTGACCGAAAGATTTCATTAAATCGTACTAATATCCTAGAAAACGACATTATACGACAAATGAACACATATACTGTAGTGCTATGCTGTAAATGTATTAATACAGCCTGTGCATGCGTCTGCATAAAACAAAGCAAAAAGCCAAATCAGGATAAGCAAAACTATGTGATTCGCGATAATACGATGATTGCGCCGCACATTGCACTCCACCGTTGAATCCACCACTCACTGGATCGTCGAGGTGGATCGGACAAATGCCCCTCTCACTTGGTGATTCGTTCACAACCCACCAAGCACCAAGCGCGACTGTCAAGGTCAATCCTATCATGCGGTGTACCTTCATCCTTCTGCTGGTGGCAACCGCTCTGCTAGTGAGTATCGAAGCTGCCTCCAGAAGTGTGGGCTCGAAGTTGACCCATCTGAGGCCCGCACACTCACGATTGACCGTCAGAAAGTTCACACAACGGGACTGTTGAGATCTAATTATAGTGTTTCCCGGGTTGAAAGATCCAAAAGGTTAAACACACGACAATGCGGGGGCTAATCCCGCACGGAACGATGAGCCTAGTGTATTGATGGATGGATGGAAAGATGAAGAGTGAGGTCCGGGTCTGATGCTGACCAGCCCGTCGCTTAGAGTCTTCTCGATCAACCATGTCCAGGAGCGTCCTCACTGGGGTGATCGAGAGAGACGGTTGTCTTGGGCAACGACAACCTGAAACGGCTACACATGTAGATAGGCATACAAAGTTCCTCATCCAGCCCAGGTCAGGCGCTGATAGCCAGACCTGGAGAACATGCAAACCCATTGTCGCCAGTTAGGAGCCGTACGACACATCTGGGTCATTTGTGATGCAAAGCTGTGATAACAGGTGTAACGTCAAGGTCTTGCTGTGGTTAACCAGGCAGAAATATCCGGTATCCACTACACTAATGAAGACCAAGGCTACGAGGAAAGAGCAGTTGGCGCCGGAGAGCTGCTCAAACAAGCGACGAACGCAAAAATGTTGAAGGCCGCCGACAGTGTTCGTGTGCGCTTCTGGCTTCGAAAGGGAAAACCCGCGGACGCAATCTTCAAACGGTTGAAGCTCGACAAAGGAGTAGACGAGGTGCTGAACAACAAGAACCTGGCAACTTGGTTCACCTACGTAAAGTTGTACAACCAGAAGCGCCCCGACAAGACGATAACTATATCGGAAATGCTGACCAAGACCTACGGAGATGAAGCAGTGGCGAAGATGCTTGAGATCGCAAGGGACGTCCCCAGTACGAGCGGAGTGGCGAATAAATTGTTGCGACAGATGGGGGATACATGGTGGCGCGACAAGAAATTGCCGGATGACGTGTTCGGCTTGCTCAACCTTGACAAGGTAGGAGATAATATTTTCTCCAGGCGGGAGTTCAACACGTGGGCCACCTACACCAGGTCTGCCGAGAGAGATCCTCAAGTCTCCATGATCAACATTCTGACAGAACGATTGGGTGCCGACAAACTGGCGAGGAGCTTTGTCACAGCAAAGTCTCAAGACCCGGAACTGAAAGTCCTTGCCGTTAAGCTTCAGAGTACGATGTTGCTAGAGTGGGACAGGAAGAGACTCTCTGTCGATGATGTTTTCGCGCTGTTAAAGCTTGATGACGGAGTGGAGAAAGTATTTGCCAATCCGGCTTTGGAGACGTGGATGGGCTACGTGAACCTGTTTAGTGAAAACAGCCAAGCACAACTAACCACAATGGTCAAGACGTTAATTGCCTCTTATGACTCGGGAGCCGTGGCGAGGATGCTAGAAGCTGCGAGGAAGATGGAAGATACGACCAAACTGGCGACGAACATGCAGAATGCACAATTCAAGCTGTGGCGGCGGGAGCTGAAAAGGCCAGCGCATATCTCCAAAACATTTGACGCGAATAATGAGGTGGACGCTGCGATTATACGTGCACACATCACGTTCTACAAGTAGAAGCTGCTGGTGCTGCTGGTGCTGCTGGTGCTGCTAATACAACGTTCAGTTCTTCTGATAAAATTTGCTATGAAAAAAAAATATGTATACGAATCCTTTGCAGAGAAGACGGTGAGAGTATGACTACAGCGCAGCATGGTTAGGACGGCTGTGGAATGCACTACTTACTACTATGTAGTATAACACTTTAGATACGTGTCGCACGCTTGATGGAGGCCGTCAACGTGACGGCACTCAACGCAAGAGCGGTAATGCTTTGTTAGGGCAAGCAGATTGATAATTCAGTTTCTGATCCGCGAGTCCTCATGTCAAATACCGCGAAGCCTGCTTTCGACTGTAGGAGAAATGCAAGCACTCGTTCCCTGTTCCGTCGTAATGAGTTCCTCCACGACGGGAGATGCTAGCAACGCGTGGCTAGTTGGAAACTGAGAATGTATTTGGTGAGTTAGGTTGTTGGTTGAACTTCCAGCGCTCGCTGTCGACTCGACATGTTTACTGAACCTTGAACTTGTTGCTGTGACAATGCAGCGTCACGGCCAGCTGGCATACAGCCCAGCTGGAACTCTGGAATACTCCAGATCACTTCCCCCCTTTCTTTCGCGACGACCTGGCAGGTCGACGCGTACGCTTCGGCGCTGCTTCGGGTTCGGGACGCAGCGCCTTCCACATTGACTGAGCATGACGACTCCGTGGACGGACAGCCGCAAACTTCTCGACTAGCGCAGGAAGGTCCTCGAAGATAATGTGGGTCGGCTCCCATGACGCTTCTAGCTGGTCCATGCCGACCCACTTTACCTGGATTTCCCATTGATGCGAGTCCGCAACGAGGCGGCAGTCCAGCAAATCTTCCACAAGATGTCCACCTTCGCCATGGTGAACATGTGCAATTAGGTCTTCTGTAACATCACGACTTGCATCAGCAAAAAACTGTAGTCGTGAAGCGTGGTGCGTCGTTATACCGAAGGGAGCGACCAGATCTTGAACGTCGAAAGTATAGTCATTTTCAGCTTTGACGATGCGCTTCGGTCCTCGCCATTGCAAAGCCAACTTATTGCCGCGCGGCGCCACATTGGCCGCCAATACAAAGTCGCCAATCTCGAAGTGGGGCATATTCACACCTCGCTGCTTCTCGCGTCGCGCACGATGTTGCTCACGGCGTTTGTCACTAGCCAAAACGACCGTACGATGCATAGCGTCGAGACTTGCGCGGGCGTCCGCCAAATGCTGGATCTGGGCCAGTTGAACGGTGTTTTCTGTACGCTCATCGACAGTATCAGGTACTAGTTGAGCATTGAGCTGCGTCGACGCGGGGAGAGCAGTAAATGCTGTAACGGGTGCGATACCATCCAGACGATCAGCAGCCATATTATTTAAACTGCTTTGCACCAGGGGAAAAGCGTGGGCCACTCCGAGATAGATAATTTCATCTCACTGCTTAGAGCCTTTAAACAGCGAAGAACCAGTCGGTTTACCACTTCCACAGACCCGTTCGCCCAGGGACAGTAGGCGGTGAAGAAGTGATGGTGAACACCCAGTAACTTCTGCAATTTCGCGATTACTGAGTTTTTGAAGTGGGCCCCTCGATCGGAAACCCAAGTGTGAACCACGCCATACCGCTTAAACCAATCCAACAGACCTCCGTACACTTCCTCCGCAGTAGCCGCCTCGCACTCGATCAGCTCCACAAATCCACTCATGACATCCTTGATGACGAGAACGTAACAGCTACCACTGGAACTTTGGGGAAGACTTAAAAAGTCGAAATGGATGATTTCGTTTGGCTTGATTGCGCGGAGAGTTGGTCCAAACGGACGAGGAATCCGGCCTTTGGTTGAACTCAGGCAGTGAATGCACTGCTTGACGAATGACTCCACGTCTGACCGCAACGTAGGCCACTCGAACACTGCAGTGACAGCACTCGTCGTCGCGGCTACGCCACGATGTCCGCTTGCTCCGGCATGAGCGATTATGCAAATCCTCTGCTGCATGTCGGTAGTGTTAGGCGGGATCCACACTTTACCCGCTGAGGTTTCGTAGAGCTCCGTTACGGCAGAACGTGCCAGTCCTGCCGGCTGCTGGTCCGGGTGATTCGTCAAAGCAGCTTCCTGTAGATCCTTGAGTTGTACTGCCGTAGGCCATTGAAAGTCCGGTTCCTGAAGAGGTGAGACTCGCTCGACGACAGCCAATTGGTGCAAACGGACAGGCGAGACATCGCTCACCTTTTGTTCATCTTGGACATCGCTGACAGATCCATCGGGCACCAGAACAGCATCCTCGCTGCGAGGACGGAGCGAACCAGAGGAAGCGGAGGACGCGCCCCAACGCGATAATAAATCTCCCCAAACGTTATCATCGCCGGCTACGTGTTCGATTTCGTAGCGAAACATCGAAAGTGCAATAGCCCAGCGTTGGAGTTTATCGGCTTGGCACCGATGCAGGCCGCTGTCGGCCCCGTACGGATCAAAGATAAACGCCAAATTACGATGATCCGTAAAGAGGCGAAATCCGTTCGGTCGGAGGAGTAGGTAGTCCAGCCGTTTGCACGTCTCGATAATAGCAAAGGCCTCCTTTTCCACGGTGGATCAACGACTGGAGGCTCCAGAAAATTTACCACTGAGAAAAGCCAAGGGCTCATGCCGCTGCTCCTCACGTGGCAAGTCGGCATCACCAGGCGGCAGCTGGGTAACTGCAGCACCCCAAAATTTATCGCTTTCATCACTGTACACGCAAATATCCCAATCGGCTTGAGGGTGGGCTAGCGGGACCATGTTAACCAATGCCTCCTTCACACTCCTCCTCGGCTGCTCCCCATCCAACGGATGATAGTAGGCAGCGTTGCTACTTGATCTTCTTGCGACTCCCCGTCTCCTGCATGCCACGCTCCAGAATGACGTACAACGGCGCCGTGAGCGTTGCATATTCAGGAATCGAGGCCCGTATCCAATTAATCGCGCAGATAAACTGCTGGAGATCTGCTCCGGTCACTGGAGAGGCCAAGTCCACCAGTCCTTGGACTCGATCCGGGCAATGCGTAATTCTGCGTTCGGAGATCATGCGACCACACCATTTAATTTCTGTTGCGTACAAAACGCACTTGCCCGGGTGCGATTTCAAACCGTACTGGGCACAAAGCTCCATCACCTTGTCAAAGAGCGCGCAGAGTTCGTCTTCCGAAGACGCATACGCGAGGAGATCATCAAGCCAAGCAAGCCGTCCTTGATAGAGAAGCGGCCCAAATATCTCCTCCACCACACTCTGACAAAAAGCGACGGCATCGATAGCCCCCATTGGCACTCTGGTCGGAGTCCACATACCCCGGCGGGTAATAAACGTAAAGAGCTCCTGAGAAGCAGGATGTAAAGGCAATTGCCAGTATCCTTTGAACCAGTCACAAGAGAAGTAGATTCGTGAGCCTTGAACGTGCGTAATGGCAATCTCCAAAACCGGCATCGGCCACACCATGGGCTCCGTACACTCGTTCACCTTGCGCGAGTCACCAGCCATGCGAGGGTCGTTAGGCTCCTTCTTCGGCACAATCCTTGGCGCCGAGCACCGTTGACTGCGATTATTCAGATAGATCAGGCCAGCCGACGCCAATTCCGCACAATGCTTCTCAAGAAATCGCATGTGCAGCGGAGGGTACCGGCGTACTGTGCAACGCACGGGCTTGACTCCCGGTTTTAAACATACCTTCAACGGCGCCACCTTAACGGGGGGATCAGACCCGAACAGCAGGCGGAAATTGTCTTCTCCTTTGTCGAGGGAAGCCTTGAGACGACGCGCGCCTCGCTCACTTAGGCCCTTGCCTACTGCATCGTTCAACATATCCACAAACATATCCTTCACAGACTGCGTCGCTGCAGCCTTGAGGTCAGGAGTAAAAAGAGGCTCATCATGAGTCACAGCAGCAGTGTCACCCTCATAACAAGCTTTCACTTGAAGACGCTACATGCGTACAAACGGCGAACTCTCTTCAGTAGGGTCCGGGGGTGCCGTCCATTCCGCCTGCTTCGTGAGGGCCGCCACCAGCAGTCCGTCCGTCGAATAGCCCATAGCTTCCATCACCGGTCGCCCAATATTCAACGAGATGAACTTGTCCTCTTCTTCCACCCAGCACGTAAGATCTCGAAGAACGAGAGGACCTGCCGATGTAGCAAACACAATCTTGCGGAACCTGGCCTGACGAGTGGCAAAAATCGTTTTTCCTCCGACAGGAAGTAGTGGCTTAGGCTGTGGTGGGACGGCAGATTGAATCCATGCACCTTGCTTCTGTAATTCAGCAATAAGGCCACCCGACACAAACGACGAGTCGCCACCGGAGTCGAGCAGGATTTCGGGTAACTCCAAACCTTCGACCACTCCAGGCACACGCCCGGTGTCATTCTTCGCGTTCTGCCGCTGCCCATCAGGATCATCTTGATCATCAACAGGCAGACCTGTTAGCTGACGCATTTGCGCCGGTGCCGGATCTCTCGTGCTGTGTTCGGCCCGCCATTTAGTAACGAGCTCTGCTGCCTCACCAGGTTGGACTTAGGGGCAATCTCTTACACGATGGTCCATCGAAGTGCACTTGAGACACGGGTACTTCTGCCGTTTGGCCGCTCGTCCGTCTCCTCCGCGCTTTCGATTACCGCGCGGGGGCTCTCGGCCAGATTCGGAGGGCGTTCGCTCGGAACCAGAGGGCGATGGTCCGGCCCCACAAGACGGGTTTCCTGACCCCGAACTGGCATCTGTGGCTGAGGGGGGCTTGTCGTTTCTACCTCGCGCCTTCCCCGCCTCACGAGAAAGGGCACGCTCCCAGACCATATAGCTTTGAAGAAGGTCTTGCATCCATTTGCAGAACTTGATAACATTTGACTTGAGCGGCTTATTCTGAGCGTGCTCGAGCCTCTGTTCGACTTCGAGCTTGAATGTCGCCGGCGCCAATGCCGCCACCATGTACTTCACAAGGCGTTTCTGCTCCTGGGCGAACATGACATCCGCCAAGTTATGTTCTTCCAAAACTCGTGTCAGGTCTCTCTGCAGACGATTAACCCTCGACTCTGCTTCTGGAAGCTGAACATCCATTGCCAATTTCTTCATCGCCACTTCGACTGCCCCATAATCTTCGAAGGCGGGGTTGTTGGCTTCCAGGAAGTAGGCGACCCACTCGTCCACGGAGACTTGGGTAGGATGGCGTTCAAAATGCCACATGGCAATTGATTTCTTCGTCTCCTCCTCGATACAGGCATTCAGTGGCATGACGAGAGGGCGATTGAGCTGTGTCTCAAACGCGCGAAGAGAAGCGAAGTAGGTATGATAGGTACGAATGAAGGCGCGGCGTTCCGCCATCGTACTTCCTCGATAACGAGGGGGTTGCGGAAGCGCAGGCGCGTTCACGATCGGAAATGGCGTGTCACCCGACACATCTGTCATCACTACATCACTTTTAGCGGGTGACGGCGCGGGTCCTTGCCATCTGCGGGTGGGTCAAACGGATTGACCAGGTGATTCGTAAAGCCAATCGGCTGGTTAGCTGCCGGCGTCCCGGCACCTCCATGGGCAATATCCGTTCCCGATGGGTCTTCCATGCTTAAGCGGCGTTGAAACGCTTCGGCGAGCGCGTCGTCTCTACTTGTGTCTGCTTCTGTCGCGTCGTAGTGATATTCGGCATCACTCTGGATGTTGATCGGCGACAGGGCACGGCGATCCATACACGGTAACTCAATACTCTGAGCTAAACTTAAATTTGTTCCGTCGTTATGAGTTCCTCCACGACGGGAGATGCTAGCAACGCGTGGCTAGTTGGAAACTGAGAATTTATTTGGTGAGTTAGGTTGTTGGTTGAACTTCCAGCGCTCGCTGTCGACTCGACATGTTTACTGAACCTTGAACTTGTTGCTGTGACAATGCAGCGTCACGGCCAGCTGGCATACAGCCCAGCTGGAACTCTGGAATACTCCAGATCACTCCCGTTCGAGAAAGCAAGTATTTCTATAGGAGGAGGCGTGCCCCCATAAGCCAGCTACTTGCTACATTAACAAGTTGCTATTATGGTCGCTAGTAAAACTTTATGAGCAGCGTAAAGTTACTGAGAATTCAATCAACCAACCTTCACTCACAACTTCCGATCAGAGTGATGGTAAAGATGACAAACGGTCAAAAATCCCATCACTTGTCAAAAATCCTCTGCCATGGCACTTGCGACGGCTTCGGATGCCGCTCTGCAGACGACTCTCTCCAGCGACGCGCTGCAGACGCTGCTGCCCTCGCTCGACAACTTTTTCACGCGCGGATCGGCTCTGCAGTCGCTCCGGGACGGCGATGAGGCCCCAACAGGAGCCAGAGCGCTCTCGGCCGACTCGCGCGCCGTTTTCTCGCTCTTCCTACGGCTGGCGGACGCCCCAGAGCTGCTGCAGCAGGCGACAGACAGCGGCCTCCTCCACATGACGAGATTGGTCCCTTTCTGCCAGATCTACGCGCCCAAGAACGCGGCGTCCGTGTCAAAGTTGCTGCAAGCAGTTGTCAAAAATGTGCCGTCATTTCCGACAACACTGGGTGTGTTGCGGCAACTTTACATCCAGCAACTTAAGGAGGTTCACTTTCGAGTGCAGCAAGTGAAGAGGAACCAAGTGGTGGAGTTGATCCACTGCTGCTATGAGGTGGTTCTGTCCGTGGCAGGGATGGTGACGGCTGTGGCGGACGCGCTGCTGCTGGACGGGAAGGACTTGGAGGCGGAGCTTATGTTGCAGGAACAGTCGCTGCTGTACGGCCTGGTGCAGTGCTACGAGGCGGACTTGCCGGCTCTGCAGAAGCAGCTGACCGCTTTTGACGAGGTGGTGGCCCTCCAGAAGCAGCCGGTGATCGCGGAGATCCGTCATGCATTTTTGACAGTGCTCGGCAGGGGTGTGGACGCCATTTTTGACAAGCAGCAGAAGACGGCGTCGACCGGGGAGGAGGTGCTGGCTGGACTGCACGCTCTGAGTAATGGCTGTATCGAGGACTACGCCGAGCATGGGTCGTTTCTGAGTGATTTGTGGTACTTGTGCGAGTACAAGGACAAGGTGGCCGAGTTCTTCGATCAGTGTAAATTGGATCTCGAGAACTTTTCGTACCTGGACATGGTGATCGAGGAGCTCCCGCGACGACGCATTCTTCCTATGAAGCTGGTGGATGAACTGGCTGCAGAGAATAAGCCGAAGGTAGCGTTGTCGGCCGATGCAAAGGTGTGGGGGGAACCGGAGAGTAACACTGCCGTGGAGGAGATGAAGCCTATAGCTCCGCAGAATCACGACATGGAGACAGTACTGGCCCCGATGGTGAGGCAGGTGAGGGACTTCTTCCCGGATCTCGGAGAGGGATACGTTGAGCTGTGTCTCCTCAGCTCGAGTCTGCAGGTTGAAATTGTTATCAACTTCCTGCTTGAAAGCAACCCGCCGCCCGTGTTGCTCGACGTGCCCCAGGATTTGAAGCGCTCGGATGCTGAATTCGAGCGGTTGGAGGCGCAGATCACCGGTAAGCCAGCACCGATGCCCAAGGTCGAGGATTCAAAGAAACTGGACCCTAGTCGAGTATGGGTGGGCAAGAAATCGATGGAAAAGACGTACGATCCTCAAATTGCGAAGAAGGGTCAGCAACTGGTAGAGAAGATGAAGCAACTCGTTGAAATGTACGAAGAAGAAGACGAGGACGGGATGTTTCCGAGTGGCGAAGGCCCTTATGGTGGCAGAGATGATGGGGTGGCCACGCAAGACGAGTACGACGACGACTACAACGACGAGTTTGATGATTTTGTGCCCTTCAGTATCCGCGATGGTGGCAGTGCAGATGATGTGGACGCAATCCGCGAGCAGAACCGCCGGATGCGAGCTAAGGAAGAGAAGGATGCATTCTGGGATGGCATGAAGAATCGGAATCGCGAGAACCCTGTGAATGCGGCTCAAGATGGCGAAGACGAAGAAGAGGAAGAAAAGGAAGCAAACTCTGGTGAACAAAAGTCATGGCGTTCTAACTCGACCGCTGGTCCTTCGCAGCAAGGTTCTTCTGATCCTAAGCACATGTCTACCCGACGGAAAGACAAAAGGCAAGGAACTACTGAGAATAAGCCAGACGAGGCATTGACACCGCAGCAAATACAGCGCCAGCGAGCAAGGAAAGACAAGAACAAGGCCAAGGTAGCAAACCACAACCGGAAGGACCGTGCGATGAAGAAAATGGGCTGATCTTAGGCGTTGCAGAACCAAATAGCTGGTGAATAATCAAGCTGATGCCATTAAATTAGTGGCACGAACAAAATGGCTGCGGAGATGTGGATCTGCTCGTGCAATACTCCAGGGATTAAGCTTCGCGGTTGTAATGCTGGTGGTTGGATTGTGCATTAGAAGGTGATGCGGCGCAGTCTCGCTGCGAGTTTGGCGTTTTGTCGCAAGCGTCTACGTGCTGCACGCTCTGCTTCGTGCGCGTGGGTCAAATCTGGGTTCAGGTAGATGCTTGGAATGGGAAGCAAGACCTGCTGCGGGGACAGCTCCGGCAGTGCTAGGCGTGTAGGCCTTGTCTTCGAAGTTTCGCTGTGTCCGTCATCATCGGATCTCGTCTGCTTGGCTTCGAGCACCTGCTCCAGCCTCGTTTTCGTTGGACTGCGCTCGAAGAGACGATCGTGACTTCCTTGACCATCGTCGTCACTAACAAAAGACCCCCAGCCTTCATTGTTGCTATCGCTATCGCTTTGTCCTCTGCGAGCTGATGTTAGTTCTGGTAGACGCCGTTCTTTCGGTGTGGGGGGCAACGAGCTGGGTGGCGGCAAAAGAGCATTCGCCGAGCGTGTCTTCTTCCTTATAAATGGCGGTCTTGGATGCTCCAAGACCGGCCCAAGTGTACCAGGCTTTTCGTTTGAATCCAAGTTTTGGTTGTCGTGATCCCCGCCAGGTATCATGTCGTCGTCGAAGGAGCGAATTTTGTCCAGCTCGGCAAACGCAGTTATCCACTGCAGCTTTACGTGGTCGTAGATGGTCATGGTCACTCGCTCAAATAGCTTGTTCAGGAAGGAGGCGTACTCTTCAGCGCTGATGTCAACCGTCCAGATGTCAGCCTACCAGCACAGCAATACAACAAACACCGTGAGATTTTGGAGCGGTTCCGTTGATGACGACCAGAGCTTCCTCGCACCACTTCGAAGAGAGCGCCGAAAAAGAGTAACTTGGACATGCTCTCGCCCTCGATTGAGTCCCGAGCCCAGTCCTTCTCGACGATGAACCGTGCTTCGCCGACGGAAAACTCGCTTGGAGCGACCAGCGCCTTGTAAAACTTCATGAATACGTCTACGTAGTCATGCACGGAGATGGTGTCACTGCCTCGTCGTATACATGGGAATGTCCCCCAGAAGCGCTCGATAGCCTTCAGGACACCCGGGTCTTCCATCAGTTTTTGGCGCTTCAGTAAATTGTCTTCTGTGTAAAGAGTGTGATTGCCCTGCTTCCGGTACGGCAATGCGTTCGGAGACATGGGACCTATGGTCGCACCTGGCGACTCGTAGGTGAACAAAAGTTTCTGAGTCTTGCCCTGGCACATGATGCTGGTCTTGACCTTGGACAGTTGAGGCACGAAGAATGGCACACCCTCTTCATACACTTTCGAAACGGGTTTGTCATTCCGCAGAGAGCTCGTGTACGCGTTCATGCCCGCCATGGCCACCAGCTCGAGAGCTCCTCGTCGATCGGGCTACAACCGTTTGTATGATACGAGGCTGTTTCCAGACTGCCAAGCTCGCGATCGAACTATTCCTGGCTAAGTCAGACCAGAACTTTCGTCGACGGCTTCTCCATATATCTCTGATTATAATCAACGTGCCATTCAGGGATTCATCTTTTGAGTGGAGCGAGCCCACGTTGGTTAGTGGTTGGTCCCACTCGAATCAATGCAGGTTTTCCGATTACAATCATTTCAACAGTGACGCAATGGAGTCTTCGTCGAGTCTTTGGGGTGAGAATGAACTAGACTCCAGCTATAGTGTGAATAGTGCTTTTTTTCTAAATGGCAAGTCCTCAATCTGAAGTTACCGCTTTGGTTGCACCCACCTGCACTAGGGCCCACATTCTCAGTTTGAGTGGATCGAATCGATAAAACAGCATCGTGTTGATGACCGCCTGCATTTGGGGTGAGCAAGCCGGTTCTCTCTTGCAATCATTGCTTACCGGACAAGCTCAGCCTTGCAGGCTTGACGCATTTGTAGCCCCCTCCAAAGCGCAGACCTACCAACGAGAAAATAACACGATGAAGCTCTGGAATTTGGTTGCTCTCGCCCCAACCTTTGTACTCACCGTTCGCGGGGCCACTACAAGGTGAAGTGAAGGCAATCCAGCAGACTGAGGCGATAACAATCTCAGAAAAGACCGCGGTTCGCTTTAAGCCACAGCTTAACATCGGCAATGGAACCCTGCCGTGAAGACCGAAGGCCAAGGCAGTGGTGGGCTCAAGCCCAGTGGATCTCCAAGTTCCAGTTGCAGAGGATTATTCGTGACGTCCCAGGTGTACGTTCGATCAACTTGGCACAACAATGCGTGGGCCATCATGTATGCCTGATACTTTCCCGAGAGCAAGGACGGCAAAGAGCATACACTGATTCTGAACGAGTATGGCGGTGACCTCCAGGAACTCATCATGTGGAGCCAACTTCCCGAGGTGGTGCGTACAGCACTGAACGAGGCGAGCTTCGAACCAGCGGTCGTGCCGTTCAAAAATGCCACCTTCGAAGTGAATCTCGAGAAGGCTTGGTCGTTTTAGTCAAGGTTCCCGAAGCCATTTTGGTAACATGAATTGTCGAGAATCTCGACTCGAGATGAAGGTGTCGATACCAGTCTGAAGCACGTCGTAACTTCTGAAGAGCTAACGATCAACTTGAAAGTAGCGGAGGTCATTGAAACAAAGCTTCTTGCTGATTGTGACCTGTAAAAAGTTTGAGGTTTGTCATTCGGCAACGTACCGTAACGCTAACGTTGCTAAATCTGCCCAACGATGTCTGTCAAGTAACATTATGCCACGTAGATCCTGTCGCGTCGTACCAAGAACAACCCGATCCTGATCAAAGAACGCAGCGTGGGCAAGACGGTGATGGCCGAGGGGCTGCCGCAACGGTTCGCGGTGGGGGAAGTGCCCGCCAGTTTGAAGGACAAGAAGGTGGTGGTGCTGAACCTGGTGGCGGACGCGCAATACCGAGGCGAGTTCGAGGAGAGGCTCAAGGCCGTGCGGATGGCGTTACCGCAACCTTAACTTTTGCCATTTACGATTTGACGATGCTAAATATTGCAACCTTATTAGCTAAAGCAACCCTTCCAACAACCTAAGTCAAAATAAAGCAACCCAAACCACAGCTACTTTTGATAATCAATTCACCTAACCCTGATGGAGGACGGGTGTCATTGCCCTCAGCGCTCTGTGTCTTCAGGCTGGCAAAGAGAAAGAAGCACAGCTACGTGAAAATGAACGATTTACACGTGCGATTAGGCTCATTGGGTAGCTTCAAATAGATTGACCCGATATATGAGATATAAAGGGCGCGCATATCGCGTATGAGACGACCATCATGGTCGATGGCTTGCCACCGTGATTTAGTTGACCCCCACCCCGTCTTTCGAGTTAAGGTTGCGGTAACCACTCCGAGGCCGCTCAACGATGTGGACAAGGATGTGGACAAGGATGTGGACAAGGGTCAGAGTAAGGTCGTCCTATTCATTGACGAGCTGCACACGCTGGTGGGGGCAGGCGGCAATGAAGAGTCGACGGATGCATGCAGCCTATATGCTCAAGCCGGTGCTGGACCGTTGTCACCACGGTGGTGCTCTGCACTTCGTGGGCTCGACGATGCTAGATGGGTACTGGAAGTACATTGAGAAAGACGTGACGCTAGCGAGACGCTTCCTCGCGAACAGGTGCCTGACGATACGTAAGATGCCGGCTAAAGCCATTGATATGATGGACGCAGTTGCGCCTACAGCAGGAGAGCAAGCCTCGAGCCGATCGAGACGCTGGACAGGGGCGTTGTATCGAGAATCTCGATTCGAGATTGAGGCGCTGCGCAAGGAGACGGACTCCGCGTCGAATAAGCGCACGGCTGCGCTTGAAGAAGAAGTAAAGAAGGCATCGAAGGAGCTGCGGGTGGAATGCGGAGAAGCACAAGCTGGATGAGATGCAATAAGCCAAGAATTAAAGGAGGCACGTCGAGACCTAGTTGCGTCGCAGAATGCCGGCAACTACGCGCGTGCGGGCAGTTAATGCATTCAGTCATCCCAACACTGGAAGTTGAGGTGGTGCACGAGGAGTAGGAATAACAAATCAGCGCCAAAAAGCAAGACTTCGCTTGGAGATGCTGTGACGGCTAATCACGTGGCGGAGGTGGTATTAATTCGCATTGCCTGTAACAACCCGCGAAATCAGGCCTTTTTCTACGGTGTTTCGAATGACAACATATTCCGGTACGTTTTCGTTTGATATTGAATCAATAGTACGGTCAGGTCGATACAAGGCAAAATGCTTCATTTCGGTCGTGTTTCCATTGCTGTAGTAGCTCTAGAGCATGATGGCGCTGAAAACGGCAACTACGAAGGGTACCCGCGGACAAATGCATGTATCGCAATCAGAAGAGTGCAAATGCAACATAAAACAAGGATTGTGAACAGAAAAACGACCGATTTGTAGCCATTTGGGACATAAAATATCCAGTTTATTCGGCATTTTGCCATGTCGAGGCACTTCATCTCTTCTACTTCTGAATGCGACTTGAAACTACGTAAATCCAGATTTCAGACCTATGTGAACGTGCATACCAATCTTCAAAGCGATAGCATATCTTCTTGATAGGGTTGACCGTTTAGACCCTGCGGCCTGCTAGGGGCAATGCGAGTTAATAGCGCATACCAAAGGAATTCCCGCGTCGACCCGGATGGAAGGTGAGATGGAGCGACTGCTCAAGATGGAGGATCACATTAACCCCCCAACACTCGCGACGATTTCGAGGGTGTGTCCCATCCTTGACATGCTGTTAAAGGCTACATATTAAAAATAGTCTATACTTACTCTTTTTATGGTCGCACATAAGTACGATGTCCTTTCTGAACATCGCGACTGGATGTTTGTGTATAAACAGCGTCCACGCACGGCAATGTGCCCACATGTAGTATAAGACAGCGACGCCGTTCCCGAGCAAAAAGCATGTTGTATAGCACCCGAGTCGTAGTTGACCTGTTTATTATGAACACACTTTTCATGAAGATATTGATAGAAGGTATGGATCTTGGACACGAAGCTTGGACGAAGCGGAGGGAGG
>JAHWLE010000426.1:0-23594 GCA_024679135.1 Phytophthora foliorum | reverse complement strand
ACCTAAATCAATCACTTTGCATTTTGCCATCAATCGACCACACCTTTTCATACAACAGTATGTGTACATCTAGTTCTGAGAGCATCACGCGAAATCAGAACATGTCGGCTTCGTTGTCATACTGACTTTCATGAACAACCTCAGTCAACGAAAATTTTCGAGCTCTTCGTCGTTACTAACTTCAGCGCTGGTATGATGGTGTGCCTGGCATACATACAAGTGAGCCGATTAGGTAAAATCCAACCTGTCCACAAACGTCCATTGACATAACTCGAGTCGTTTCACTAGAATTCAATGCACCAGATATTAGTAGTTGGACTTCTTCGATTTGTACCAACTTGCGGTTTTCAACGGAAATCAAGATTTCATCAGCTATTATCGACTTCGCCAAGCTGCTCACTGGAAGTTGACCAGGAAGCAGCGATGTATGTAGCTTCCTTACGATGGGTTGTATGGGTGCGAGGCAAGTGCTGGATTCGATCGACAGTCAAAGTTCCAGTAGGGGTTTCTCAGAACTAACGACTAAAAGAAGCGCAAGATTTGCATTCAGAATGTCTAAGCTGGTTTTGTACTCTATTATATTCATTTTACATAAGAACAACTCTCGTTAGCACTGATAGGTAGACTTGGCATCCGCTATCTAGGCAAACAACAAAATGCAACTTCGACTGTGTTATATTTGGTCCGATACATTTTTCTCTGCAGCACACCGCCGGGATTCAACAGAGGTTTCTCGTATGCCTTCGTCAAGTGCAGCCCTATCCGACCACGGTCAAGTTGTGTGAGCCCATTACAGCGATGGTTAGCTCCAGAATGGATCAAATACGGAACAGATCAGATCCCTGAACATGCATCTGTTTCCGAATGATCTGAGCTGAGATCTGAAAATGCGTGGTGCGAATGATGTATTGACGTGCTTCACACTGACGTTGGCCGACGTAAATGAGCTCAGTCTGAAATATGGCCAGCAAGCGGAGGCAAGCAGCGTATCCGGTGCCCAAGGCGTGTGCCTACAGGTCGATGATGGTGTTGGTGCGCAGTACTTTGGCCGCCAAGAGCGAACGACATGCTTCTATCGTGGCTACAAACACACCCGTGCGTGGGCATCCTCAAAGAAGGTCGTGTACCGCTGCTCCCAGTTTCGTCAAGGCTGTCGCGGAACCATGGAGTACGTTGTCGCCACGATGGGCTACTCAAGTGCGCGCGCCCACACGTGTCAGGACGTTTTGGTTGCAAGCTCCATCGTCGATGTCACGGACGAGATGAAAGCTCGTGCTGACTCTCTTGCGATTAATCGCGTTGCTCTGCCTGCACGGCAAATTTGGGAAGAATTGAGGGGCTCGATCTACAGTGCTGATAATGCAAACGTCGTTCGCGGGCTTTCTGAGGAACAAGTCCTCCGGCGTGTGCGCCACGCCGGAAACCGACACTTTAGTGGCGACGTACACGGTGCTGTGGAAATACCACCGTTTTCTTTGGCACTAAACGAAGCAGCGTCTTTTTTCAGTTCCACTACGTTACAATCAACCGCCAAAATTTGAACAAGCCTACGAGGCTGTTGGGCTAGGCACACCCATCGCTAGACTTCGAGACCACATTAATGGACGCCGTACAAACCCAATTTCCGAACGCAATCGTGTTGTGCTGCCTGTTTCACCTAAAACAGGTGCTCCGACGCACCGTGAAGCGCTTTGCCATTCCTGAGGAAGAGTGCGTCATTGCCATGACGCGTGGGGGTCCTCGACATGCTGACGGTTATTGAACCCGCTCAAATTGAGCAGGGAATTAAGTGGGTCAAACGAGAAATTCGACAGCGCTGTGCGGAAGTTAAAATTCCCTACTCGAAGCACAAAGGCGAGGCATTTGGGGTTATTTTACCTGTACGTGGCTAGAGCAGTATGAAGTTGACGTGTGAAATGTGTTTGGGTTGGACAATCTGCTCATTGCCCGGACTAACAACCCACTTGAGCGGTTCAACAGAGAGCTCAATGGCCGTTTCCCGACACCTCGTCTCTCAATGACAACGTTTGTTAGCGTCATAAAGGTTCCCTCTGCTGAATACGTTCGACGCCTTGCTGATGTCCCACGTGGACGTACACGCCGAGCCCCGAGAGAGACCATTCAGCTTCCTGTTCCTGTTGAGATCCCAGCCAACATCGCGGACGACTTGGACGACGATTCACTCGAGGTTGAGGAGCAGACTTCTGACGACAGCTCAGATGATGAGCAGACCGTCTTGACTGGCGTGCTGTAGTGCACTACGCTAACTTGTTCGGTGGTTTACTAGGAGTCTAGCGATAGCTTACTATTTGCATACATCGATCGTAGAAAAAAATGACAGCAAAGCCTGTTCATTCCTAGTGCTGATCCGTTCCGTATACGATCAAAAAAAAAAACTACCACAGCGATAACAATCTCGACGATTTTAATAGGCATCGGTCGATGACGAAAAACGTGGCAGTGAATTCAATGCTTTGCTCGTTCCTCATCGAACAAAGGGATATCAAATCAATGTACACACAAGTCTATCGAGGAAGACGTAAAAGAGCGGTTTTGAGACCTTGATCCTCATCGGAACTTGTCGACCTTATGCCAGCTCTTGAGCCAAAATGGTTTGGAGCTTGTACAGCGCTTCAGATGCTGTCGGGCGCTTGAGGGGATTTACAGATACACAAGCGCGACCGAGCTCTGCCAGGGCCATCGGTCCCGACTCGGAGAAGACCACGCGGAGACTTCCCACCGTCACTTTGTGCATAATGTCGGCGTCACGAAGCGGGCGAAAACTTGCGTCTCGGATTTGGTGTCGCGCTTGAGCGTACGGAACCGAGAGCATATCCAGCTCCGACAGTACAACGCCGAATGAAAACATGTCGGCGTTGGTGTCATGCATCTCACCACGAAGCACTTCAGGGGCCATCCACAGCGTCGTGTTCTTGCTTTCTGTGGGTGCCTTATATGCCCGTTTGGGCGACGTGCCGAAGTTGGTCACCTTGGCTTCCATGGCAGCGTTCAGCAGAATGTTGTGCGACTTTAAGTTGCTGTGAATCACCGGTGACGACAGCGAGTGCATGTACGCCAGCGCACTGCAAACCTGCATTGCAATGGTGGTCTTTTGCCGGTCGAAGCCGACGCAGTGCCCCTCAGCTTCATACCTGTCCAGCCGTGAGCGCAGATCGCCGCCTTCCATGAGTTCTTGCACGACGCACAAGTCCGCAACGGAAGTCCACGCCACCCCGACAAACCGCACAATGTGAGGGTGGTCAATGGCAGCTGTGATTTTCACTTCAGTCAGGAATCTGTCGACGTGGTCTCCGTTCTCTTGGGTCTCCGTTAACAGTTTCTTGACCGCGACCTTCTTGCCCTGGTACGAGCCGGTGTACACTTGTCCAAAAGCTCCATGGCCCAGTAGCTCTTCAACTTGCACTTGTTCCCTTGGGATCCTCTTGCTAGCAATGATCTGGTCGTTCCACAAGCCCGAAGCTTCTTCTTCTTGTTTCTTGTCCAGAGCTTCGCAGTTACCGTTGGCGTCCAAGTTGGTCTCGATCTTTAGCTTGAATGTGGGCGACGGACTGCGGCGGATCGAAATGCCGCCGATCTGGAGCCTTGTAGCGCCTTCAACGGCGTGTATCACCGTGTTGCTCGCGAGACTGAGCATTCTGCTGGAGCTGAGCGATCTGGTGGACGTCACGAATCTTGAGCAAAACCGAAAGTGAACGACTCAGAAGGGAGGCGCGTAGTTTCACCCCACGAAGGTAACGATCAAGTCGCCATTGCCGTTTTTTTTTGGGACTCGTCGTCTCGCCCCAATCAACCAGGCGCTGCTGTCTCATGTGACGGGTTGTTATCCGTGCTGACTTCCGATATCTTGAGTTTTGTATCATTGAATTTTTGATCGTATCAACTTTTGTCCACGCGTGGTTTTGCATCCATTCACACCGCATCGGAAAAGCGGCGACTTCGCCTTGCCTGACGCGGTATTTCGTATAACCCTCCGAGGATGTCTGCCTTTCGGCAACATGGGGACGTGGAGAAGCGGTGGAAGATTTTTGGTGCTTGGGGCTGCATGTGACGTAGCAACGAGTCAGAGAAACGAAAGGGCGCGGGTCGCATACAAACACCAAGATAAAGAGATGGGTCCCCTCGTTCGCAAGCTGTCCTCAAAGCACGCGGCGACGTCGCGACAGGATTGTTTGACGCTGGAACTCTCGGCTACCGAGTGAGGCGGCGACCAAAAGAACCGTGTCGCAGCACCGACAACGGGACGGTGTTGGCCACGAGAGAAGTTTGCACACGAAACCCCAGTGTAGCACTTGACAGCGCCTTTCGCCGGCGTTGCAGTGGCGAATGTAGCCATGAAGGCAAGATTCTTGGGGACGACATCGTCTCCATATGAGTCGATCCGACATGTCCCGTCGTGTTGGTGGTACCGTTACGTTCCAAGCTGATACGCAAGGTCGATTAATGTCGGGAGTTACTGCAGCTATTTAGACCACGCCAAGCTAGCTCTTGAGCACGAGCTGTAATTTGTAGAGCACCTCTGCTGCCCTTGGTTGTTTTTTTGGATCGACGTAGACCCAATTTTTCCCATCGACGGAGGAGAACTCAGCACGAAGCTCTCGGGTAGCTACTTTCTGAAGCGCGACAGTGTCTGATAGTTGACGGCTGCTTGAGTCATCGGCCTTCGCATAGGAGTACGGCAACTTGTGCACATCCAACTTGACAGCACAAACGAGAACATATCGGCCTTCATGACCTCGGGCACCATCCACAGCTTTCCAACATTTACCGACATTGTCAGATCAAGTCGCTCTCGAGAGATGCCAAAGTCCGTCACCTTGACCTTCATGGTACGATTAAGCAATACTTTCCTGGACTTGAAATTCAAGGTAGACAAGTGCGTGGAAATTATGCAACGCGATCATGACTCTCTCGTGGTCGAAGCCCGGATGACTTGCTTTTATGTAATTTTCCAGTAGTTTTCTCCCATCGCCACCGCGCATATACTTCAACACCATCACACAAGTCGAAGGGCGAGTACTAAGCCACTCCAACAAAGCTGACGATGCGCGGATGCTCCATTGTAGCAGTCACATTCGCTTCTGACAGAAACTCGTTCACATATAGAATACTCCCGCGTGTTTGTTCCAACAGCATTTTGACTGCAACTTGCTCGCCGTTGAAGATCTCAGCGTACCCTTTACCAAATGCACCGCGACGCAGGAGTTGCAAACTTTATATCGTGGTACATGAACTCACTTAGCAGTGATGGCATCATGAGGTGCCCCACAGTGGAATTACACCACACGATCCAGAACCTTTTAAAGTGTTGTGACTGGTGCTGGGCCACTGCAGAATCCTACTACTGCTGCTTTTATTCTGCCCCTCAAAGTCGTTTTTCGTGTTCTTGCTTGATCGATATTAGAGGTAGATGAACAACAAGATGAGGCTTGAGGTCGAATTTGATGAAGACGGGCGGTATTACTAGGGGTAAATGCCGTCGACCATCACGCAGACTCATCGAAAATTGATGTGGAGCCGTCCGGTTCCACTTGAATAAAAAAGAAGAAGTCGGTGGTACCAGTGAAAGATTTGCACGGACTTGATGCTCAAATTAAGTCGGAGTGATTGACTTCGTAACGTACTAGGTTTCCAGAATCGAATAAGCTGAACCCTTGTACATGGCCCCCGGTGAGTTCATGTATCCATTACCCGAGTGCACGTAGTGTCAGAGAAATAGACTGTGAACAGGTGCACGAATTGTAGTCGAAGCGATGCTATCAGGAATATTAGAGCTGTGAGCACCAGAGCCTGGTGTGATTCACAACTTGTGAACCAAACCCAGCAAAGAAGGGTCGAGTAATCCTGTGACAAACAGAAATGAGGTTAACATTTCGCTTGATGTGTGTCCGAGTACACATGGCATATCCGGCTAGTCAACCCATGATCTGCATTACTATGGAGAGCTGAACTGCCTACGAAACCATCCATTGGTCACTTCAACGTTTGCGCTGCTCGTAGAAATGATCGTATGAACTTGGAGTGACGCCATTTGACCGAATACATCGCACACACTAAAAATTGAAAAAATTGGAAAACGTGGGCATCATGCGATGGAAATCGGCATCTCTATGATCTGGACGCAATCTCCCTGGATCTCAGCATGGGAGAATTTGATGAGTGACCGAATGGTAGTCCTAGATCCGGCGAAGTAAAGCCGATAAAATGGTAACTGACTGAAAGTAGCAGACGTCGGAGATGCAGATTCGTGAATGATCTTGCATCAAGCGATGAGCCCCCCCCCCCGATCGTCATCACCATCGGATGCCATGGAGCCTTTCAACCAAACGATAATTCGTCGTGATTAGCACGACGTTGATGTGATAAAACTCTTGACTCAAAATAATTTGGATCGTAGACAGCATTGCTGCTGTCGGTCGTTTGCTTGGATTAACAGACAAACCCCAATTGCGCCATGGATTGAGGCCCGACTTGTGAAAATTCAATTTGCAGTGTTCCCAGTGCCACCTTTTGAAGTATGACAGCGCAAGCTATTTGGCCTTGGGGTGAGATTGCAGCTATTGCCTTGGCGTTTTGTACGGAGTGCATATCTAGCTTCGACTGCACCACACCGAACGAGAAAAGGTCGGCCTTGTCGTCGTATCTGTTCCCCATCGTGATCTCTGGAGCCATCCAGAGTGAGGTGCCTACCCCAGCGTTCGGTCACGACGCTCCCGGGAAATGTCAACTTAGTTTCCATCGCATGGTTTAGTAGGATATTGCGAGACTTCAGGTCTCTGTGGATAACGGTTGGAACCAATGAGTGCATGTTCACCAATGCTTGGCAAACATGCACTTCAATCGTGATCTGTCCCCGGTCAAAGCCTACAGGATGACGAGTGGCTTCGTAATTGTTGAGTAGTGAACAGAGGTCGCCTCCATCCACATACTCAAGAACCACACACACGTTCGAGAGGGAGTCCCAGGCAATGCCGATGAAAGAGATAATATGTGGGTGCTTCATCGTGACAGTAATCTTTACGGGCTGATGTTTCTACGCATTTGTCATCTTCACAGCAGCCACCTTCTGGTTGTAAACTTCACAAAATGGCCCACAACTGATCACTTGCTGGACATGCACTTCGTCTCTTGAAATTCTTCTAGTAGTGATGATATTGTCATTCTGCAATCAGGTATGACCATTTGGTGTCCTCTGGAAGCTGCCATGCCTTGACGCGAGGTTATCCGTGCATGTTGTTGGCTGCATCCCTGGCGATTCACAGGCGAGGCTTGTCCCCAGTACGAACGGCTACTGCGTCTGCAGCCAGCTCCTAGCTGTGGGCTCTGAATGTCATCGTCGTCTAAAGTGCGTCGACGAATAATACTTCCAATGGTCACAAATCCAACAACGAGACTTCCCATGACGATGCCCACGATGACAACAGTGCCAATTCCCGACTTGGTTGTTGCAACCGGCATCGATGTGCTACTGCCGCTGGCACTTGTAATAGCCACACTGCTTTCCTGGACTGATCCAGTTGCGTCTGATGCAGCACTAGAGCTACTGGAGCCACTGATGGAAGTCGAAGTATCCAGCTCAGGAGCAGCAGTAGCGATCTTAACACGAGAGCGTTTTTGGATACCAGCAGAGCTACTTCTCGTTGAGCTCTCAGATGGATTTTTAGACCTTGATTCAGTACTATCAACCGTGCCACTTGACGTCGATGGGCGGTCCACATCATCAATGTCGGTGTCAACGTCAATTTTGATAGAGCCTCCTGAGCTGCTAGTACCCACGGGGCTCATCGTAACTGTACTACTTCCGGTACTGCTGGGACCGGTGCTTCGATCGGCACTGACGGTGGAAATGTCCTTTGGGCCTAATGGATTCGTTTCTGCGATGCTGTCTGTGCTGATTGCAAACGGAACAGTGCTCGTTTCGCCTGTCGTCGACAAAGTTGCATCAGCGCCGAAGGTGGAGCTAGAGCCATCACTGGTTCCTGTAACGGAAAATGCAGCTGCACCATCAGCAGCAGTGCTAGTATCCGTGCTGCTTAGATCGTCAGACGCGACCACAACCGAAGCGAGAGATCGCTCCTTGTCGGGGCTTGCATACCACTTCTGCGAATTCGAGTAGCATGAATGGTCCTTGACAATGCTGCTTGGAATGAAGTCAGCATGGTGCAGACTTTCCAACGAGCAGGTAGCTCTATCAAAGTATTGCATAAACACGGAGCCGTTGCCACCTAACTTTGCGATCGTGAACATCCCTGAAGCGCCGTCCTCCACGCAGTCACCCACCAAGTGAAACACTTCAGCAGATCGGAAGGTTGAGCAATAGTTACCACTGTAAGTCTCTCGAATGACGTAAGGGGCCCTGCCAAAGAGAGACGCGACATCAGCAAGATAGGTGGAATCTGAAGAGCACGTGGTCGATATTTTGGCTCCGTCGGAGCATTTGCTCAATTCACAGTAGGCCACATCTTCGATTTCAATGAGAGCTGGTGTACCATCACAGGTTTCGCCAGGATATCGAGCCGTCAAAGCAAATGCTCGTTGCGTATCGCCTTTAGTGACTGCAAAGGCCCCAACCACGAAAATCACCAATAGTCGCAGCATGCTGCCGCAATCGACGAGATAGAGCCGAAGATGTCCTCGCTTAATCTGGAAGTGAGACTCGCGTCAAGGGGCTTCAGAGCTGCCACTACCTTACGACGACGAGGGTCTCATCGTGCAATGTGGTGCTTGTTTTTGAGCCGACATATCGGGTTGCACCACGGACTCTGAATCTTTTCCGTTGCAGGCCATAACGTTCCGCTATTCTAGCGATATATTGCAGCAGTTGACCAGTCCGAGTTGCTTTTTTCTAGAATTACCACGATGCTTGAATGTGTCGCATCGCGACTTGTAACGTACAAATGGAATGCTCGACTTCAAAACTAGTAATTACTAATGTCCTCCATGGGACGATCGCGCAAATCACACACGGTCGACAAATCCAAAATCAGCAACGGGGTCAACATTGAATAGCTTGTCAAGTTGCCTTCATTGCATTCGCTCATTGATTCAGCAATTAATTTAGAAATGTCGGTTGATATAACCTTGATTTTGGTGCTGGGATCGATTGGTTAGCTAGTCTTGAGATAGATATCACGCAACATGCTTGCTGAAGTTACAGGAGTTTATTACTGCACACTAGTGCAGTTCCATTGAGTACAAAATAATCGGAGTCACCTTGACACGGAAGCTCCATCGCTAAAACCACATTTGTGGACGTACCCGTAGTTGACAAATTGCCTTTGCGCATAGCGGTGCGATACACCGGACACGAGTACGTATTCAATAGGTTTGTTGCATGTGGTGCCTCTATACTTGACCCAACGGAATCCAGTGAGTACCCGTAGGTCTCTCCTCGTTGAAGAGGCTGTTTGACACGTGATGGTGCTTGTGTATCCTTGCTGGGCATACTTCTCATAGGTATCTCACTATCATTTTGTGCTGATGCCTTTGCCACAGGCGCAGTGGCTAAAGCCGAATTTCTTTGGGGTAGAACTTGGATTACTGGCATCGTCTGCCTGATGATTCCAGGTTGTGAACTACAGAGGCATTCAAGGTCACTATTCCAGTGAGCACCTTCAAGCAGAAGGCCAGCCAGGTAATACGCATTTTCAGATACGTCTCTTTCAACGACTTCGTTCTCTGCAGTCTCGTCACCATAGGCGAGTAGCAAAGACTCAGCTTCGCCTAGTACCCGGAACTTAAACTCTAAGAAATGGATCGGGATACCATGTTTTCGTGCGTGTTGTTGTAGAATGGCCGTGAATAACCCTTGTGGGAATGACAAGATTGACAACGGGAACACATTATTCGGTACACGACCGCGCGAGACCCAGCGGTGCAGAAAGTCGCATCGATAGAGTAGATATGCCACCCACTGCGACAGTGATTCTGCCATCGAGGTTGAGTGCGTATCGTTGGTAATCCAGTCATTAGGTACTCGGTGCAGTGAAATGCTGTGAACCGTTTGTTCGACACTCACCGACATGGCTGTAATACCTTGAATGGCGTTCTGCAACTCATTAATGCTTGCTCTGACATATCGAACGAGCTTGTGGCATGCCATTAGCTCTTGCTGAAGTACAACAGTCAGTGGGTCTTGCAAATTCTCGTGTCGTCGCTGTGCTAAGGAGGCATCAGCGGCGTCAATGCTAGCAGGCGATAAAAGTTTCTCTTGTATGTCTTTCGAGCACGCTAGAACATTATCTTCATCTCGATGAGTAACACCACTACATTCGCCACTTACGGAGTGGTTGGGGGTTGTTTGCAGGTTGTCAGAAGTGCTCAATTCACCTCTATTTGCCTGCGCTGGCTGTAGTTGCATGACTAGCTTTACAAATTGATGTGTTTGTTGGCGCTGGTGCGAAACGTGAGCGTTTGGATGCATGCCGAAAACGTGAGGTCCGTCCATATCCGACAATCCTTCGACAAAGCCTACCATTTCATCTTCTGTTTTGAATTCTGGAGCAAAGAAGCTGTCATCGTTTGATGAAAATACCGTGTTCAAAAGCGCGGAAGCGCTCTTTGCCTTTACCATCACCTTCGTCGTTCCACGAGTTATTGAATCCCGACGGATGGTACGCGGTTTTTGCTTAAAGCATGCTTCAGAACAAAAGCGCCTCAATACGGCCATCAGACATCGCCGATCGAATTCATCAGTGACCCGACCTCCATAGAATATTTCTCCGGCCAAGAACAAAAGTGCATCCCACGGAACTGCTTGCAGCTGAAGAGAATCGGTGCCCGATATGGTTTCTTGATCCTTGCTGCTTGTTTCTGCAATAGGCTCGGCTTGTATAGGCTTGTCATTGACAATCACAGCACTTGCTGCTGCATCAAGCAGACGTCGCTGTAGAGTAATCACGCTGACAAAATCAGCATCACTGAAGTCGTATTTGAGGTTCCATCCCAGCGATCCGAACTTGGAGCGCTCTCGCACAACTGCATGGAAAAAGCTGAGCCCAAACGCTAGTCGAAGCTTCATCGATGTGTTCGAAGTCAATAAGCGTAGCCGGGAATCATTTCCATCTGCGCTAGTTTGCTTCATCAGCATTATAGAGCGCAGCAAGTTTGCCTTCACCCCCGTTGGTGACTCTGTCATTACCTTAACACTGTTTTGGAGTACTGAAATGGGAAAGTAAGCAACCGGGAAGGATGCCAGGAAGAGACGGAAGTCTTCGTGAATTGTACCGTTCCGCGCCTCTTCTTTAGTGTTGATTAGGAGAGTTTGAAGCCTTGGCAACCACGATTGAGCTAAATGCACGTTCTGAAGAACGAGCCAAAAACCCTGCGCCTTGCATTCCTCCATTTTTGTTTCCACGATCGGGCCCTGACCTTGGCCAAGAGAAATAACGTTATATCTGTCTTCCCCGACACCTCGCTCACGTGCAAAACGCTCCAGTGCTGATATGGGATCTGCTCCAGGGGACAAAATAAACAAGCACGGCGTTGATTTATCCACATCACAGTAGACATCACTCATCACGACCTCATTACTCGCTTCCTCTATAAATTCCGAGCCAAGCACTTGCTCGATGAAGAATTTTACAGCAGCTGTAAACGCGTCCTCACGCAACCAGCGCACAATAACCAGACGTAGGAATCGAGGTAGGTCTGTATCCCAATTTCCGGGTAACTTCGCTAAGTAAGGGTTCTCGCTCTCAACCCAAGCATTCCAGGCATCAGTATCACGGTAGTACGACGCCAAAAGATTTGTGAAAATCGGTTGACTCCTAGAAAGGGCAATGAAGACGTTATCCACAGTGTTACAATTGTGCCTTATATCTCCTGCGCTGCCCGGTCTGTATATCTTTGTTCGTCCAAGTTGCGAGTGTAGTGCTTCAGTTGTGTTGGAAGAAATATCACTGTTCATGGCTGAGGCGTCTAGAAGACGTATATCGTGTTGACTCAGCTCATCAGTAGTGATCATGATTCTTAAACAAATTATGAGAGCGAATAACTGTTTGTGTGATTTAAAGAGGCCGCGACAGATATTCCTGTATACAGCTAGCGTGATGCAGTGCTTGAGGATCTCCAATCGTTCAGACAAATTCCTTTTCGCGGGTGCCTCGTTCAAGCTCATGTTAAATATCCTGTTGAAATACTCCAACGAGAATTGGTACATTGGGTCAACGTCTGCTAGGTCTGCGATGACGAAGAAGAGCATTGCACCACGTACAGCAACGCTGTGGTATTGATCGCGGATCTCCAATACCTCCAACTTAGTGGCTTCTGACTCCGCGAGGCGCTGTGCCACAACCGTAGATGTATGTTTGGATGTTTCCAGCGTTACAATGAGCTCAACATCATCTAGGATATTCCCCTTCGCATCCGAAAGGAGATTCAGAATCCTAATTTCCAAATCCTGTAGCTGCTTTTGATCCCGCGCAATACTAGCCAGAAGAGTATGTTTCCGTTCTTCAACCTCCGTGCGCTCTCGCTGCACGACGTCGCTTAATAATTGTTCCTCCAACCCGTCACTCGTTACGGTAAAGTTGATGACATTCACTCGTAGATACACATCAGGAACGAAATGAGGGTTCGCCAGCTTCGTGGTGAGATACAATCGGAAGAGCTCCAAATCCGTTTCCACAAACCGATCCTCAATTTTCACATGCACCTTATTGACAACTTGTTTACTATCTGGCAAGCGCTGGGATGGTTTGATTAAAAGGACAGGCTCCAGCGATGGATCCAGCGTCTCATTGATATCTTCGATTAGCAATGGTTTTCCTGAGGAGAGACAATCTTTGACAACCGGCATCAAGTTCTTATCGTCATTTTTCACAATCTCCAAGTGGTGAAATGCCTCAAGTCGCTTTATCCATTGGCTTGCTTGCTGTTGAGGATCAATCATCAACGCCCATCGCTGCTTGCTTTTCAACGCAAAAATCCCGTTATCTGTGGAAAAACTGTCGCTTCGAAGGCCCAAAATTTGCCACTCCCGAAGCTCTCGAATGTCTCCATACGCAGTAGCAAGGGTGAATGGGGTCGACACGCCGACGGAGGTTTTACCAATGTCAGTCCACTGGGACAGTAATCTGTCTCGAAAGTTACCATCAAACGGTGCCAGGTATGATATGCACGCAGCTACAAGAAATGAGTCCCCCAAAATCGAGTTACCTTCCTGCTTGAGAAGCTTGATACCGCTCTTCCAGCGCACACGCTCGTCACTAAGTCCTTCCGATAGTTTTTCTGCGTTTTGTAGTCTCTGTTGTGTTAATTCAGACTCATCCAATAATCGTTGCTTTTCTGTGAGGGTAGCGTCACAATTTTCCTTGAGTCGGCGCACCTTATCTAGTACTTTGGCAAGCTCTTGTTGTTTTGTTTCAAGTTTGGTATTTGCGATCTCCAACACAGCATTCATTTCGACCAGTCGCTGGCGCTTCGGTGCTACCTCTCGGCATACACGTGCATAGGTATCTATTGCATGCACCCACATGCATAACGACATAGCAGCACGCGACACCTTTTTGACCTCATCGACAGCAAACTCAGGGTTTTCGATATACTTCCGAATTTTTTTCAGGATACCAGGAGGAATGTTATCCTTATCATACTCCTTCAGCTCGGTCATAAAAGTACTCCGGGATAAAATACGTTTGCTGTTATCCCAATCCGCTTTCTCACCGAGCATAATACATACAGCCTCCATTACAACTTGTACTGCTTGAGGAGGTTTCACAAACCCCTTTACCTCAGTGATATCCTTTTTGTCTAGGGAATCCAAAGCTGCAACAGCAGCGTTAAGAGCTGGCAAAGCCTGGTTAAGATCACGCTGTGCATCAGCTTGACAAGCAGCAACTTCTCGCTGCTGCTGCTTCACGATAGCTTCATCCGACCCCACTCGCTGTGCAACCGTTTCAGCTTCCACTTGATCAATCGCAACTTGAAACAAAAGCTCTTCTGCTTCTTTCGTCTTGCTGACAAGGAATGGTTGAAGCACAACTAGTTCGTCTTGGAGGGTACTCACAAGCGAGTTTGTCTCTTCTAGTTTGTCAACCCCTGCCATCAAGCGCCGAAATTTCGTTTCCCAGTGAAACTTCTTTTCCCGATAGATTCGTCGGAACAGTGCAATGAGATCCAGATAATGTTGTGACGTAATATATACATGTCGTCGGCATTTGGCAAGAAATAATGGAAGAAGAGCACTCACTGATAGATGTGCCTCGACACAAAGTGCGGTAGCTGCTGACCGGATCACAGGTGCATTCGCCAGATCTGGCGTAGTGGATCTTGTATTTACGCCTGAAGCACTTCGAAATTGGTCTTCATGGTCTTCTTGGGATAGATAAAACTCTGCAACATACTCAAGAGCGCTCTTTGGCCATTCATCGAAGTAATCAATTGTGGTGCAGTTGATTAGTGCTGGAAACTGGCGAACACGAGCGCGAAAAGCTCCTGCTAGAGGATTCATACAGATGACGAAATGCAGCGCATTATACACCATCATGTGAAAGTAATCCTCACAGTCCTTTCGAGTGAGATCGCCGATGGGTGAGTTGCCATCATGCTGGCGTTGACCCTCTTGAGTAGGTTTTGATTCACCGTTGCTGCGCTCAAGCAGCGTTCTCACATCAATGATAATCCTCTCGAGTTCTTCGGTAGTGAAGAGTTTAGGAATTTCTCCACCATTCAGAACCGTGTTAATATCTTCAAGAAATGCGTCAGATGTCAATTGTGAATCGTTCAACAAGAAAACAGTCGGAATGGCACCGACGCTGGAAGTTTGGCGACTGGGGTCAATATTTAATATCCGTTTACTTCGGCCCGCTTGGTTGCGAACATCTTTAGTTGGGGCTTCTCCCAACGCTGCAAGTTTCATCATCAGTTTTAAGTCTTCTCTGAAGTCGGAGAGACCATAATTTTTGGTCAGCTCAATCTCAAAACAGTGATACCCCGTCAAAAATGCAGCAAGTCGTGCGAGACAGCGCTTACCACACCCACCCATTCCAAGAAGTAGTGCGTGGCCTCGCGGCTGTATCAAAATCCGTGCGATCGCAGCTGTATGAATCATTGCACCTTCAAAAAGTACCAGCTCGAGCGGTGGACGACACGATGATTTACCAATCGGACTGATATTGTACTCAGCTATCCGCCCATTCAGAAAGGTTTTGTAGCGGTCCAAATCGCCAACTTGATCGTATTTCATGACGATAGCAGTGCTGTGTGTGGATAACTCTCCTGGGGTTTCAATGCGTCGTGGCGAAAAAAGTAAAGTTCTATGTCTAGGTTTTGATGGGCTGCCATTATCGCCACCGCTTTGAGTTCTGCGACGCTCCATTGTATTTTCCGAACCAAAACCGATCTCGACTGACCACGAAAGACCAAACACCTTGTTTGCAACTTTCACCAATTGTTCAGAAAGCCACTGTCTGTCCGTGTTGTCCATAAGGCGATCACGAAACACTCGAATCCCTTCATGAGCCCACAAATCCACTACTGTGTTTGCTGTTAGACTGTTCGTTCCTCCGTTCTTCATTAACGTTCCCGACACTCGAGTACCAAGCACAATTCCTTGCATGAGTTTAGTCACATCACGCAAGTTGAACGTGTAATGACACTTCGATGGGGTTGGGAGTAATCCTTTCACAACAAGCTGAAAGAGTTCACAGGTAGCATCTGCAGTCAACAGAAGCGTATCCTTCACGCTTTTAGTGAATGCAGTACCGCCCCCACACGCCCCGATATGCGAAGCTAAGATTGAGCTGAAAATTGCTTTCATGGCACCTTCATCACATCTGGGCATACAGAATACAGCAGAAAACTGTCGCACAAACCGTGGGCAAAGCATTTGTCGACCTCCCCCGGGCAATCCACCCGCTGCAATAAGGACGGAGTCGTTGACATCCTTCCAAAAGAACTTGTCACGGTCATAGAAACCTCCATATTCCAGGTACTGTCTCAAGAGCTCTATTACGGGTTGTGCGCCGTGCTTCTCAGTTTTCGGCATGTTGACATCATCGACGAAAATGACGACAAGTTGCTTATTCACAGGTGCTCCAAGAAGTGTCCTGCGTTTTTTAACAAACTTGCTCTCGAAACTTAACTGCGCACCCGCGCTCGATGTCTGGGCAGACAGATTCAGTATAAGCGGCAACACTTTACCATGTGCAGTCACAGAAACTGGCGATTCCGCATCAAACTCGGACGGGTCGATGTCTGCTGCTATCCGCGCATGAATATCGAGGACCTTATGAACTATCGCTGATTTGCCCGAGCCAGTGGCACCTGTCAGAAGAATCGGCTGCCTTGCGTCGATCACCATCAATTCTACCAAGTGACGGTATTTCACAACATCCAAAGTTGGAACCAGAAGACGGCCAGCTATGATTCGGCTTTGCTGTTGAAGCTGCGGTGTTTGCTCTATGCAGGCATTTACCCATGGAGAGAAGCTCAAATACTGGAAATTGATGAAAAAGTCGTGAACATCTCCTGCGGCTTGGGATTTCCCTGCAGGCGTTGGGATTTTACCATCCACTGCCATCACATCAGGGGTCAAGTGTTGCTCATTTGAATGGATTAGCTGGTCAAGAAAATCTTGGAACTCTGCTCTTACTTGATCGACGTGCAGGTTACCCCCGATAGACCACGCAAAGCTGAAGATGAACATTAGATCCAAACACCGGTTTCGCTGGTTTTCCAAGGATATAGCCACTTCTGGTGAAGATGCGTCGTCTGGATTCACAAGATTTCCTCGGCCTCCTAACAAAGGGGGCGCGAAAAGTTCTGGTGGTGCTCGATGAACCAGAAGAGCCTGAAATATGTGGCAAATTGTTGCAACGAATGCTAAATCACAAGTAGCGATAGGAACCCGAGGTGATGCGTTGGTTGATGAAGAAGACGAGCGGATAAATGCCAAGCCTGGTTCCACGAATAACTCGAAGTACTTCATGATACGAGCTTTGATCTTGGCACTTAGTGGTGTCGGCGGTTGGGACTCTTTGGGGACTGTAACTGGGAGGGTTAATGACGAATATGTTGCTGCAGCTGATACTACTGGACCCACTAGCTTAGACGCCCATGTCTCGACAAAAGGCTGCCAGCCAAGGCAGTTTGGATGGTAATACACCACACCTAGACGACTTATAGTAGCGGGGGAAGCAGCACTTGTATCTGATACTTCAAACAGCAGCTGAATCTTTGGCAAGAGCTTGATTCGCTCACCATTTGCTAAACAGAGCGTCATATTGTCATCCAGCACGGTATTCATACTTTCGATCCAGTATGCATCAATAGGGCCATCGAATGTTATCCAGTAAAATGGTAGATTCCATGTCGATGGTTCACTGCTGACACCAATAACTTGGTTAGCGTAATGCCGTGTCAGCACCTCCTCGTTTTTCTCAATGATGCATGTTCGCAGCAACTTGGATGCAAGTCCATCCGTCCACTCATGCGTCATAGGATGAAAGTATCCGTACAGCTCAACCATTGAAATTGACTTTGGGTTAAGAATGTACGAAATCACACGCTGGAAGCGGGCATCAGTGTGGGCTCTACTTTCTCGCAGTGCAGTAACCGCGGCCTTCAAAACCTGGAGTGACGTACTCTTTCCACTGCCAGTCGATCCAGTCTGAACAACACCGATGCGCACCTCCAATGTTGCAAACAGTTGAAGCAACTTCTTCGTCCATTGACGAGGTCCCTGGAGATGACCGCGTCGTAACTGCTCATTGATTTCTTCCTCCAAAGCGACCATCCAGTTTGTGGCGCTAGATGTAGGCGACGGGAAAAATACTCCAACCCCCTCGAGAATCGCATTGCTTTCACTGGCGCCAATGATTGAAAGGGTATCTGGGAAGAGATCTCTCACGATTCCTTGGAACAACTGGCTGTCATTGTCTGTGAGCTTCGGGGTGTTTGCTCCGACCATTGCTTTAATCAAAATAACGTTTTCGTCAATGCTGCTGCTTACAGGTGCCGATTCATTAGTAGGAGAAGAAACAACTGGTGTCCCTGAACGTTTAAGAGAGCCTGCCATTGTAAGAACGGTTCGTACAGCTCGCATACCAAAGTCGTAGTGAGGCTGCTGAGATAGTTGTTCACAGCAAAGCTTATAGAGCTTTGTTACTTTCCTGGACAGTGGCTTTGCAAGCTGGAACCCTTCGGCAAATAGCAAGATTTCAGCGATCAGAGCGTAATCAGGTACCATCATTGCGACAGGCCGGAACGATACTTTCAGGTTGTCAGGTAACTCGGTGCGTCCAGCATACCCCGGATTCATAGTAATAATTACGTGGTGGTCACGCAAAGGAACACATCGGCCGTCTAAGAGCACCTCAGATGAGTCCATCAGCCGCGCGTTCCTCAGTCCTGACATTTGCTGACCCACGACAGAAAGTACTTCTATGTCGATGCGGTTGAACTCGTCCAAGCATACCCAAGTTCCTGCTTGAATGACGCCATTGAAAATGTTCCCCATCATTTTGTAGCTCATCTGGTTGCTGCAGTTGATCACAATACACAAAATGCCAAGCGCTTTTGCGAGGTCCTTCGATGTCTCAGTTTTTCCTGTTCCTGCAGGACCAGAAGGAGCTGCTCCGTAACGCAGCTCAAGTGCTCCCGTGATCGTCATCCAGCATCGATCTGTTAGTGGAGTAATTACAAGGCGACTGCATGCACCCATGTACTCGTATCCGTACTTGATTCTACAGTTTGCTTGGTGAATCTCACACTCATCATACTCCGTGTGCCATTGATATCGGAGCTGCTGCTGCCACAGAAAGTCGTTCTCGTCCGTAACACACTTCTCCACCAAAGACTCGACAATATCGCGGAAGTGAACATCTGTCGTCACCAGCGACACAACGACTCGTCGCTGAACGGAGGTTAAAGGCGTTCGCACTAAGCGAGTCAAATTGCTTAACTGCGTGCAAATGGTCTGGTGCCAAAGAGATAACTCTCGAATAGGATTTCGTGACCGTGAGCGAAAGCAAAAGTCGCACTCTTTTGCCCAAATGATGTAGGATACCACTGCAACCGCTTGAGCCGGGTGACGAAAAAGCCACGTCTCTCTTGAAGAATGCTGGTAGTCCGACAAACAACTTTTAACATGTTTGTGAAGGGTTGTCTTCATGTTGATGAGGATGGCATTGAGCCAGTCCTCAATATTACCACGGGCTTTTAGTACTCGCCCAAATGTGACCCGCTCGCCTTCCGGACTGATCATCGCAACGATATCATGCGAACTCAAAACTGATGTCGCTGCACCGGCATGCGCTCCGTCTTCACCTATATCTAACTTTACTAAAGCATCGAAACACTTGGGTAAATGGCGCTGTACCACTTGAGGTTCCTTTGCATGTGCCAGCATCTCCAATAACTCGTCATTTGAAATGAAGTAGAAGCGCGGGAATGACCGCCGTTTCATTTCAAGGTAGTCTTCTAACGATTTTTCAATTCTTTCAAGCGACGAATTATGCTTTATGAGGCTGTCGAGCAGTGCCTGCCCTACACCACCAGTGCCACTGCTCCCAGTGCTACCGCTAGTGCCGTTGTCCTTGTAACTTTTGGAGCCACTGGACGCACCAATTAGTATAGCCCCCGTTACTTTCAAGCAGCTCCGCTGATCTCGCGTTCTTCGCATTAGGTCTTTCCAGAACTGGTTAATGCCTAAGAAGGTAGCACCTTCATTTGGAAGTTGCTTCTGTATGTCGGGCGCCGAGAAAATGGTCTCGAGATGCATCCATTTTCGTTGGAATTCGATCCAAGCATCGAAAGTTTCTTGAAACAGGAGCAGCCTTTTGTGCCACATGACTGCTGTATCTTTGATGGGGGCAATGAACTTAGAGCTTAGCACCGCGGTCATATTAACCAACGACTCTTCGAGTGTCGTGTAAATATTCTCGAGTGAAGTGAGTACGTAGTAGTCCTTGGATTCTTTGTATGAGTTCACATCAAACTCTAAGCGATCCCACAGCACGATGATTTTGGTGAGCATGTCCTTCAGCAAACGCTCCTGGGTAGCTTCTGTCGCAATTCGGTTAATTTGTGCACCAAACGGTGACAAGTGCATTTCCACCAGCTCCCCTAATGTAACAAACGCAGCATTAGCAGCAGACCCCCGATTGAGACCAAAATGCCGGATCCCGAATCCAAGGAGCTCCCGCAGCTGAATGAAATGGCGTTCTTCAAAGCTTGGGCAACGTAAATCAGTCAGAATAGGCATCGTAACGCGATATTCTTCTACGCTTGACTTTAAATGCGTGCACAAGGGGCCCATGCCCTCTGATAATTTTTGTTCCCACTTCAAAATTTGGACGTAAACTCGCTCTACCTGCTCTGTAATTGTCGTGAATTTTACGTCATCTGGAAACTGCTGCTTCTCCCATACGGAAACAGCGCCACTCCATTCACGAAACGTTTTCCACATGTCGATTTTCAATGCAAGATCAAGTTTCAGATCGTCCATTTCATCAAACGCTGTAGTCATCGGTAGGCCTAGTGTTTTCTCGTACTCAAAGTGCTGCTTCGCGGCGGTCTCTAGTTGTAGCACATCGCCTTCAACTCGAGTGAGATAGATAGTTGTATCGTTGATGTCGGACTTTAAGTCAAACAAAATCGGGTTGGATAACGCGTTGGAGATAGTCGCCAGCTTCGATATGAAACTTGGCAAGCGGGCTTCAAGTTCCACACCAAACTTCGCCGTGTATTGTTCACAGCTGCTTTCAAATAGATCTATCGATGCCTTCAGCTGCGATCTTTTTTGAGTTAGAAGAAACGCGTTCATTTGATCTGCTTCGGTCACCTTCACCCGATATTCTTCTAGTAGGTGATACAAGCTTCGAACGTTGCGGTACTTCTCTTCCATCTCCTCGTGGCCTGCCTGAAGCTCCCGTAAATATGCTAGGGATGCTGAAAACTCATCAACCGTCGTCGGAATCGTTCCGATGCGTTCGTTAGTGATAGCGAACTCATTCGTCAGGCTGTCGTTCAGCTGGCGAAAAACTACTGGTATCAACTCGTAAAGGCCGTCTAAGCACTTTCGTGGTGACGGCTTCAGAAATCCGTTCAAGTTTGCACGATCTAGCAGCAAAAGACCACATGATGCGTTATCAGCGACAGTGTCGACTTCCTGCGCTTCCTTCATATACTTGTCTAGATATTCACGAAAGTCGTGGACATCGGTGTCCAAGTAGTGTGAAGGATCCGACAACTTTTTGCAGAACCGAGCGTCCTCTTGATACCGCTCCAGATAAAGAGAGAGCTCGGCGCAATTTTCCTCCGCGTGCGCGTACGCATCCAGAATGATCGAGTTAAGGCTTTGCAGTGCTTCCACGAACGTGGCATCTTCCATAATAAAAATGTCTAGATTCATGCCTTCACTAGAAATTTCGCCTCCATCATCTCCATCTCCACCTTGGGAACCGTCATCCATGCTTGCATCCACATAAATCTTGAACATCGAGTTTCGTATCAGTCTCTCACGATTCGTGACAGCCATTAAGCCATTGAAAACTAGTGCTTCAAGCTGTGACCGAAGTTTCTCCGTGCTAGGAATGAACTCGAGCAGCTCCATTGCTTCTTCGGATGACACCCCTTGCATATTAGTCCCAATATCCAATCCAGAGTTGCTTGGCACAGCTGTCGACATAGCACTCGTTCTCGTAGCTCGTCGACGTTTACTAGAACCAGTGGAATGACTGGCCTCGGACGCTGCGGAACTCTTCAGCACCACTTCGACACGCAACAGAGGCTGAATAGCCGACTGAGGATGTATTGAAAAGGTTAACCTCTTTTTGGGGTCCCCATCACCTGGGCTTTCTCCACCGGAGCCGTCTTCGTCATCCGAATCATGAACGTATGCTGCCAATGCATCCCGAAGAAGAATGGTGGATGAAATAGCCATCCGTAACAAGGCATCAGAGATCAGAAACTCGACTACCCGGAGAAACTTAGTGATGCGACGGCATTGGGTTCTCATAGTAGCCCGTTCGGTGTACGTCATCGGCTTCTGTCGATTTTCTTCTTCACGGCCCACCGTGCTCTCCTTTCGCTGAGCAGGAACTACGGATGACCTTTTCCTGCCATCGCGAGCGCTTCCAGTTGGCTTGATATCGTTGAAGCCAGTGTTTTGAAGGAACGAGTACAGGTAGTTCTCGCACGCATGTTTCGCTATCATCTCAGCATCGGAGATAAAGTGGTCCACAAGTCGCTCCACGCGAGTCTTTTGGGCCTTCAGGCGTAGGGAAAAATCTGCCAGCGTATTCGTCTTCTGTTGTGCGTTGGTAGCATCGGCCTCCCACCCAGCAGCTTCTGCTGATCCCATCGGGTGCTCAAAATCAAATAATCGCGAGTCTTGAAGATCGAGACACGAGTGACGCAGCTGGATCAATGCTTCATGAAGATGTGGAAGCAGAATAAACAAGCTGTTATTTAGCGAGACGAAGGCATCCAGACGCTTCCTGGCGCTGACTGTTTGCTTCCAGATTGTAAACCTCTTCCAGATGCGATACTTCTTGAAAAACGGTAGCTGAAAGAAAGGTAATAGCGTGCGATCACAGCATTAGTCTAGAGCAGGCAGCATCAGTGTGCGAATATCGTAGAACTGCAGCTTGCTTACCTTGACCAGAAGAGAATAAATGTAGTTTTCGCGCTCAAACTTCTGCAACGGCTCAAACTCTACTCCATCCAATGCAAAGTGCGTGATTCCCAGTCTGCTGACAGTGTAGTAGTCTTTCGGGTTGATTTTCGAGTGATTTGTCACCTCTAAATTGTACGGATTCGAATCCATGCGCCTTAAGTAAAAGAATGAGTCGCGTGGAGCTGCTCCACTCGATGTAGCTAGCCCATATGCAGCTGCAGGTCCATCATCCACACTACCACAATCAGCCCGTTGAGTAAGACCGTCCACCAGTTTTTCCGTGAACGTCTTAACGTCATTACGACGTGTCAAAAGATCACCGCGTCGTGGAGTATCCCCATCAACTGACTCCTCCTTCTGGTTCTGGTTGTTGCTTCCATCTCCACAAGGAACCTCCGGCGCCTCAACTGTCTTCCTCCGAGACGGTCTCAGTCGATGCCTCATCCCCCCAGGAGCTGTCGTAGCTCGCTGCTCCACGTAATACCGATCTCTAGCACTCATAGGCTCCCTCCCCACCGTTATCGTCTCGTCATTCCTCGCCGTCTTGGCAGACGTCAAAAGCCTCTGCCTCGGGGTCGTCCCAGCCATCGGACGCGACGGAATCAAGACACTCCCCGTCGGATTCACATTAAGTGACGACGCTAGAGGTTTGTGCCTCAAGGATCTCTCCTCGGTCGTCTGATTATTACCAGAAGCCTGGGTTTCCTGTCTTTTTCTAGGCACGAGCCCTTGAGGCTGCACATGTGGGAACAATTGGGCCTGCACGACGCTACGCTTGAGTCCTGAGGCGTGCAGTCTCTCACCGAGCAGTTGTCGGTCCTCTGATCCGCTGAACGTGCGACGCTCGCTGGCTGTGGCGCCTCGGATGGACGCGCTTTTCGCGGGAGTAGACGCCGCGGCCGTCAGAGGCCGCCGAGGCGTCGTCAGAGCGGGGAAAGCCGGCTCCTTGTGCTTC
>JAHWLE010000425.1:0-23619 GCA_024679135.1 Phytophthora foliorum | reverse complement strand
GGACTCGAGCAGGAAGGCATGTGTCTGGCCCTCGCGCAGCTTGAGCAGCACGCTCACGGGCGTGTCCAGGTCGGCCACGGCGTCCAGGTACACGGGCACGAGGTTCTTGTCCGCGTGCTCGGGCAGCTGCTGCAGCTGCGCGACGCGCTCCAATTGCGGCTGGAAGGACATGGTGGGGACTTGTGCACGTGGTGGTGACGACCGGAATGGAGCTGCTCGTGGTTTGCCCCCGATGTATTGTCGAGGTGGCGCGAACAGCCGTATAGAAGGGGAAAGTCTCGTGTAGAGAAGGTGGTGTGACCACAAGAATATTCAGGAGTGTGTGGACCACGTGATCGATGGACATGGCTACAAGTTCTTGTTGAAGTTGGGCTGTATTAACGGTGGGGAGCTCCTGGTGGTGGTCATGAAGCTGAGCGATGGCCAACCGAATCAATGGGTGGGCCAGCCAGTTTTCAAGCTGGAGGTGGATGGACACGGACGTGAAGAGCAGATTGGAGGGAAGGTGATCAGTTACAGTCCCTTGTCGGCCAGGTACGTGCTCCGGTACTCGGACGGGACCTCGGAGGACGTGCCGGCCGACGAGATCGGCGACTACGTGCCGTTAATGGTCCAATTCCCGCACACCAAGCGCAGCTCGAAGAAACGGCGAGCGGGGCGTCGCCCTGACGGGAGTGACCGACCTGCAAAACGGTGCCAGATGCAGACGCCAACTGCCGTGACGGAGCAAGACACTGTCCCTGCTTCTGCTCCCGTGGATGTATCACCTATTATGTCGACGTTTGTTCAGGAGGCTCTGTGGGCGCTGACCACGGTGCTCGACGTTGATGACGAGAAGCAGAGGGCGCTGCTGCTCGCCACTCTGGACAACCGCATCGAACAGGTGAGCTCAACGGTTTGGGCCATCATGCTAGACCATTGGACGACTAATCTGTAGTGCAGCCCCGCGCAGCACTCGCGAGGTACATTGAAGAAGACGGTCTAAATGCTGTGAACAGAACACTTCGCAACTGGGCGACCGAGACGGGTGGTAACACTGGCGAAGGCCCAGGAGATCAACCGAGTCAAGAGACTCCACTTCCTGACCGAGACCCAGCAGACAAGTTGAAAGGATCTCGTCGTGCCACCAAAAGCACCTCCTCCCGCACGATCTTCCCGTGCGATCGTCATTTACGCGAGCTTCTGTCAGGTAAACTCGATTCGTTCGCCTTCTTGCCGGACGGGTGGTAATGTTGTTTGCTGTCGGACAGGCAAGTGCGGAGGAGTTTTCTCGCCAAAACGCACCGATCCCAAGGAGCAGCATGCGCCTTGCAAGCAGGAAGTAAACTGGCAGCGTCCAAAACACGTTCACACCAAAAATGCACCAATTGTCCGAGCTAAGGACTCAAACAAAGTCTCACCGCCACCAAAGACGCAAGCCCACGTGATTGATCTCACTATCAGCGGTGACGAGCCAGACAAAGGCGAGGATACTGCCGGTGCACGTAGACAGCTTCGCTTTGGTCGCAACTCGATCATCGTTTTCAGCAAGCGAGACAGTGTGGACGTCTTCCGTTTACATCTGAGACGTCGAGAACTCGCGAAGCAAGGGAATCTGCCGAAGCAGAAATCAGAGGTGTGAGTCGGCGCTGACTAAGTCGTGCATGGAGTGAAGTTGCAGCTGAAGCTGGTGAAGTTTTGCATTATGAAGGAATCGTAGGATTGCTACATGTAGCTTTCGTTTTCAGGGTCGCGTCGTTTCGCGGTTATTGAGCGTCTTCCAGCGATTCACATCTCGATCTTCGCTCAGCTTGCGAGCACTTGCACACGTTAACCTTTGCGATGAACTACGGCATCATCAACAATCGACGGCCAGATGCGCGGAAGCGCGGCGCGGCATCCTCGGTGAATGCACTTCTGGCTGATCCACGCATGCGTGAAATCGCCAAGCAAATGGGACTGCAACCCAAAGACTTTGGCGAGGAGGCGCAGGCGCTTTGGCAGACCCTCAACGACCTGTCCACGTCGGATCCCAAGCGCTACGAGTCCTTCATCAACGAGCAATTGCAGGACGGACCCCCGGTGCCTCCTTCCACGGACTCACCATCGTCGAACCAGACCACCAACGATGCTGCACCACCTCGCTTCTTCACTCCGGACCCGGGTTTCGTTGTCAAGTGCACCATGTATCACTCGATCAAGTGCCAGCAAAAAGAGACCAAGCTCTTCTTGAATATCTGCGCGCACAAGCTCATTGACGCACCCAAGAACCCGAACTCGGGTCAGGAGGTGCCTCAAGACACGCGAGCCGTGCCCAACACCAACAACTTGCAAGTTCCTCTTGTCGTGGGTAAACTACACGAAATCACCGACTTCAGTGGCGCCGTTTGCTGTGCTGTGGATGTGGTGGTGAACCCGTGGGTACTGCGTCGCAGCGAATGGGACACAAATTTCAAGCGGGAGGTCATGAAGCTCGCTGTGCAGTGGGTGCAGGAGGACGCTGGGGTGCGGCTCGTCACGCCGACAGGAAAATTCATCAAAGCTCGCTACAAAGGTGGCGTGGCTGTGGGCAACGAGATCATCACGTCCAAGTTCCGTATCGAGGACGCCGACCCAGCCAAGCAGCGCATGGAATCACCGACTGACCTCCTGAAGCAAATCAACCTTGGCGAAGCGGCGAAGGATGAGGCCACGCAGGAGCTGACAATCACACCGTCCAAAGAGATCAATACTGTCCAGACACCAGAGGTGCTGCTGAAAGCACCTTCGTTGGAGCACGTCCAGCCCCCGCCAGCACCTGTAGCAGAGACAAAGCCGCAAAATAAAAAAGTACTCATCGAAGAGCTACCGTCACCTTCGAAGACTGGGCGCGATGCTAGTGCTGAACAATCTACGAGCTCAGCACCCAGCATAACCTCACAGACCCCAGCACCGCAAAAGAAGAAAAAGAGTGGCGGTGCAGTGAAGCGAGGGTTCCTGAACTCGACCAAAGCGAGCTTGTACCCGAAGGGGTCAAGCGAGGGGCGTCCGTCGTCGGCGTACGTGAACCTTCTCAGTCGCAGCAAGATCGTCGACATTGGCGAGGCTGAGCGGCAGCGGAAGGCGCAGCTGGACCAACGCAAGGAAACCATGGCATTCTTACAGCCAACGAAGACAACACAGCGAGCAGAATCTGGAGAAATCGATCACGGTGATCATGTCTTTGATCAACTTTGCCAGCAAGCCGAGCCAGACCTCAAGCCCACAGCTCTGCGAGACGGCGCAAGCTCCCTTGGCAGCGATACAATCAGCGGGGACCAGCTCTTCGGTGAAGGCTTCGAAGAACTCGCGAAGCTCTTGAACCCCTAGCTTCGTACTTGCGAATCGCAAGTTGCGATAGTTCTATTGCTTCAGCACACAAATATTTGCAACACTGCAGTGAGAGGGTCAAAATTCCGCGTGTACTGTTCATCATGACTGCCTCTTGACTTTTGCTTTCCCATCCGATCTACAGCCTCGCCATTCGCTTAATCCCGCGTGTCAGGGTTCACAATGTCGTGAATCCGCTGGTAGGACATTAGCAGGAACGCGTTGAGGCGACGCATGCTGTCAGCAGTGGACGGAAATTGCTCAAGCCGCTTCAGCAGTACCACAGTGTTGTGTTTGACACTGATGGACGGGTGGAAGATTCCCTGCGCGATAGTCTGCAAGCCACCACGTAGCACCGGCAAAAAGCTGAGGAACTCCTGCAGCTCGAGCTCTGTGTGCAATAGTGTCGCAAAGTCTGTGTAGATCTTCTCCACAAGCGTGTCGTCAAGCACCACCATATCACCCTGAAGACTCCGGATGTGCCGCTTCAGATCCACGCCCGTTTTTTCTACGTAAACCACAGCATAGCAAAGAGCACAGCACATGCCTCACACAGTTAAGGAGCATCACATCAGCAACGCATTCAGTGTACCGCAATATGCAGGCTTGCTACGAGAGAGAGCAAATACATGATAACGGTGGGTAGGATATATCGAACGCCGGTGAGTGGAAGTGTTTCCGGTGCGGTGAGTCCATGAAGCGCTTGTAGTTGTCCGTGCGGGCCCACTTCGTAATGCGTTTGTTGTTAACCGCTGAGCGCTTCGCCAGCGCGTCGGGGCTCAGGTAGTTGGCCTCACCCAACGCAATATCGACGATGTTTTTGCGTGTGTACTCCTCGAACATGCATCTTACCCACTCCTCGTCGTACCCTGCTGCCACTCCATCCAAAACCTGTGCGCAGCTTGGCGTTAGAATCTAGCAGAGGAATCGCTAGTACACGCCCTCGTCAACCCACCTCAAGCACCAAGTTGCGATCCGTAGCGTCATAATCTTCCTTTTCGACTGGCGCCGAAACGAAGACTTCGCCTGTAGAGATATCGCACAACACATCCCACCACTCCCGCTTGGTCTTGAACATCGGGTTCGTCACACCAGCAATGTATCCCGGCGTCGACAGGAAGCCCAGATCCGTGAGATTCGCATACCTGACTCCACAGATCGAGTAAGCACGGGAAAATAAATAAAAAAAAACGCTTTCCACAGTAGCAGCATCTTACGGATACTGGCGGTGGATCAGTCCGAAAAGCGGCGGGCACACGAGCGAGCTCGTAGCCAGCACAAAGTTGCACACCTCGCCGGCCGGTCGGTTGTACCCGAGAAAAATCACGCGCTGCCCTGTGAGTACGGCATTGAACAGCACCATCGTCTGGTCTCCAAAAGTGTGCAGCAACTGCGTCAACGTGCCGTCGTCGTGCTGGTCGTCCGTACTGCAGATCTTGATCTGCAGCGGGACCGGGATATCGTCCCACATGGCCTGCGTCCTGAAGAACAGCGCCTTCTCGAGCGTCTTGGCGTCCTCCTGGTTAGCAGCAGCTCGTCCGGTGCTGCTGATGGTGCGTTTCATGAGCCGCCGCTCCATGTTGGACAAGCCGCGCACGCCCGAGACGTCCACGGCGTTCACGACGGCGAAAAGCTCCTTGAGCACGTTTTCGCTCTCGGCTTCGCTCTTGGCGCCCACGATTTTGAGCACGGCCAGGTTGAGCACGTCCTTAAGTGCGAAGCAGCTCTTGTGCGTCGAGCACAGCGCCACGGCCGTGACTTTGGCGCCGCGACGAGCCGCCGTGTCGTGCGTCGTGCGCACCACGCTGAGGCAGAACATGAAGCTCTGCCGAGGGTCCGGTTGCTCTTCTCCATTGGCTGCGTCTTCGTCTTGTGCGGGCTTGTGCGCGTTCTGGCGGTTGAGGAAGAAAATGGTCACGTCCTCCTCGCGGTTGTGCACGCCCTCGGGCAGCATCATGTCGGCGAAGAACTCGGGCGAGTAGTGCGCGAAGGGCGTCGGGAAGCTCGCGCGGAGCGTGCTGCCCTTGGTCAGGTCGAACTCGGCGTAGAGCACCACCTCGGCCAGCGGCCGGACGTCCTCTGCGGCCATGGCGATCTTGAAATGGCGGCGATAAATTACGTTGGTCAGCTATTAGCCAATGGGAAATGCGGAATAATGACAGCTGAAAAGAAAGGTTGTTTTAGAAGAAAAGTGTTTTTTTTTAAAGCATGAACCAGCGAATTAATTAAGCATCCGTCGCATTGCTGTAGGCCTCCGCTTCTATCGCCTCCATGAAAGATTTCTGTCGTTGTGACCACGTTGGCGACGACGTCATCGGTTTAATGGTCTCGAGACCTGAGGATTCAGTCGTAGAACTGAACTGGTGAATGCCTTCGCGAAGCGCATTCTCAAGTTTTTCCTCTTGCTTGTTCGGCCCTGACGATGGGGAGTTGGTAGAGGCGTGTTTTGCCCGTGTCTGCATCGTAGACTTCCGATTGAGAAATGGGGACGCTGTCATTTCTTTGAAGCGCGAAGCCGGTAGAGTAGTGCGAAGCGAATGACTACTCCCCACCACGGAGATCGAAGACGGAGACCAAGTTGGTGGACTTGCGCTTGCTGAATTCTCCTTTCTGTCGAATAGGTGAAGTTTGTTTCTCTTGGCTGGTCTCGGTGGAGTCGAACGTGACGGTAGTGTTGGATTCTGGCAGCCCGGACGCAGCCTAGTCGTTCGCCTTGTCTTCGGGGAAGGTAGTGCGACCTGCAGTCGCTTCATCTTGCGCTGTCGCTCCTGTAACCTTGCAGCACAACGTTCAATAGTCTCTCTGCAACGCCGATGCAGTTCCAGTGGCGACCGTGACAGTACAGACGTTCGATTCCATGACGCTTCGCTTCTGCCTTCTGTTGGGGAAATAGCCTGCAGTACTCCTGCACTAAACTCGCTGGTCACACGTGGTACCCTCGACGCGTCAACAGTCCCCTCTTGTGGCAGCGACGAGGAAGGAATCGGCTTCGACTCCATACTCGCCCCACCAAACACTTTCCAAAGTGGTTGACTCTCGTTTTAGCTGTTCAACCGTAAGTTTCAAACAAACAGTGGACAAAACTATGTCTTGAACATCTTATAGACGCTGGAATGTATTACTGCAACAATCCCACACGATAACGTCAATGCGAACGTTCACTTCAACTTGAAGTGGTCTGTAGCCATGTACCATAGATCTGGCACCCGATCGTCGGATCGAAACGACGCGAGCCAAAGCGGCGCCAGCGATCCACCTCCAGCATCAGCAGACTAAGGCTCGCAGCCCGGAGAGGGACCATGTCGCTGGACGAAGTGACTCGCCGATGGCTGCGGCGCCTTGTATCGCGAGCGCTGGACGTGGAACCTTCCGTCTTCGACCAGCTCCTGGCGACTGGAGCCAAGACCGCGGCCAACCAAACAGAACCTGTAGCTTCCAAGCTGGTGCAGTCGTTTTTTTCAACCCGAACAGAGGCTGGCAGCGTCCTCTTCTTCTATAAGGGAGAGGAACAGTATGAACTCGAAGAAGAAGTGGAAGAAGAGGTGGAGGTGACTCGAGAAGCCTCCCCGACAGGTTAGACGAGAGAATGAAGAGAAGAACACTAGTCAGACACTCCCTCACTCATTGTATGCTGCGTTGTGGCTGTTGATGCAGAACTACCAAGTGATGAAGCATCGCCGATTGAGCCGACGGAAGAGCAGTTGTTTCTTGATGCTGAGGTGCCTTCGCCGCAGACGGAGACAGTGAAGAGACTAGTGAAGCGGTCGCGGACAGCTACGCGTCAAGTGTGTCACGCATTCCTGAATACGCTGCCTGCTGAGTCCTCGGAATCAACTACAGTGTTTTTGATCAAGGTGGCGGCGGGACCAGTGACGATCCAGAATATTGTGACTGAGGCAAACGAGAAAGTGGTTCATACGAACGTCGAGCTTGGCTGCTCGACAGGGGACTTGCTGTCTAATCTGGAAGGGGTCATTTGCCACGTGTTCATGCCGCTGTTAGATCCTCAACTTTCGAGGGCGGATTATGTTAATGGACGTGCAGAAGGTGATGATGCAGGTGCCAAGAGCTCCGCTGCCGCCCACCAGGCGTTGAAGGTGATTGACGCTGTACGCAACGAGTTTAAGAGCAACTTGGTCAAGTTCTCGTCGCAGATTTCAAATGCGATTCAACAGATCCAGGGCGACATCCACTTGAACATCCCGGACGTCATCATCACGAAGCCAGAGGCTCACTTGGACGACTATGAACTTATCAACACGCTCGAACAGGCTTTGGAGGAATGGTCGAAAAGCGTAGCGAGCGTTGTGGAGCAGGAAACGCGAAAGACACCTAAGCGTAAGGGACCACTGGCTGAGATCGAGTTCTGGCGAGAGCGCAATGCCACGCTTAGCACCATCTTCGAGCAAATCAACATGCCGGCGGTCCAGAAAATGCTGAAGTTGTTGGAGCTCGTCGAGGCTAGCATGCTGCTCACGTTTAAGTACCATTTCTCGGAGCTCAGCAAACTTTACGTAGAGGCGAAGGACAATGTCAAGTTCCTCACAACTTTAGAGCGACACTTCAAGAACATCGCGAGCGGCTCCTTTTCCACGATCGCCGATACGTTGCCATCAATGATGAATGCCATTCGCATGGTCTGGATCATCTCGCGTCACTACAACACAGACGAGCGAATGGTGCCTCTCATGGAGCGCATTGCGTCAGAGATCGTGGACAAGGTAGCGGCGGAGATCAACATCCACACGATCCTGCGTAAAAGTCCTGAAAATGCTCTACACGCCATTGAGGAGGCGAAAATGGTACTAGAATTGTGGCACTCGACGTACATGAAAGTGCGTGAACGTATTGAGGCCAGCGGGACAGACCACCGCTGGGAGTTTGACCGAAAGAGACTGTTTGAGCAGACAAACTACATGGCGAAGATCTGCGAAAATCTGCAGGAGGTTGCCACGGTCTTGGACCAGTTCAACAAGTTCCTTGGACCCGAACTGAAGTCCGTGACCGGTGATTCACAGGGCATTGACGAAGTCATGGCACGCGTGGAAAGTCTCATCGCTCCATTCGAAAGCGTTCCCTTTAAGATTTTCGATCGTGGCTACAAGACGAGCTGGGAGTCTGTCATGGTGCAGTTTCGCGACAAAGTGAGCGAAATCGAGCACATGACGCGGAAGTTCATCGACACGTCCTTCCAAAAGCTCCGATCTGCTGAAGGAGCCTTTGATCTGTTGCAGAACTTCCAAAACATCCAATCTCGCGAATCAATTAACAAGCAGATGATGGAGAAGTACAAAGACATCCTCATGCAGTACACGAAAGAGCTGGAAAAACTAGAGGATCAATTCCACCGACACAAACACCGACCGCCCGTGTACAAGAACCACCCACCTGTTGCAGGTGCCATCAGTTGGTCACGCGCGCTCTACTTACGCGCGAAAAAGCCTATCCTGCGCTTTCGTGCCATGAATGATCTGCTCAAGAGTCCACACGGAGAAGAAGTCAAAGAAAAGTATTTGGTTTTCGCGCGTGGAGTGGACGCGTACATCAGGCAGCTTCATAAAGACTGGAAGGAGAAGGTGCCTACCCTCACGAACGAATGTCTGAAGCAGTCAATTCTGGGCCCAAAGCTACTGGAAGCGGGCAAGTCGGAGACAGGAGTTATGCTATACAAGTTGCCACCGCCACCCTTCTACGCGAACTTCTCACCCGAGTTGGTGATGATAATCAAGGAGTCCAAATACCTTGACCGACTTGGCTTTGAAATCCCGGAGGAGGCTCTGAATGTCACGCTACAGGAGGATAAGTATCATCAGTACGTCCAAGAACTGACGCTGATGCTTCGGCGTTATGATTCGCTTCTCGCTGAGCTCACACCCGTGGAGACGCACTTATTGCGGTCCCAGCTGAAATCACTGGAGGATGTTCTGCGCGTGGGGTTTTCGCCTCTAAACTGGAACTCGCAGCGCGTGCTGAGCTTCATTGAGAACTGCAACAAGGCGCTCAACCAGTTCGCTAATCTCGTAAGCCAGATTCACAAGAGCAGCAAAATGGTGGAGGAGATCGTGATGGACATCGAAAATACGCTACTCATCAAGATCGAAGACTTCGAGGAGGGAGTCGTGACCGAAGTGGGTGAGTTCTACGAGCTTGTTGAGCGAAATCGTATGCAGCGTATTGAAGAGCTTGTGCAAAGCTATCGTTCTATCGGCCCTCTATTAATCAAGGTGGAAGAAATTGTTGCCGGTGTAAACACGGGCACCAGTCCGAAGATGTCGACATACTATATGTACTGGGAACGCCGCATTTTCAATGCAATCACGAAGATGATCATTGCATCCATGACGACATTTCAGGCGCTATTGAATGTCCACACAAAGGATATTAGTAGTGCAATGTCCGTCATGGGTCCTGGCGAAGGAGGCAAACTCAAGCGGCCACCACTATGCAAGGTGAAAGCTACCATGAACGGGAAGGATATCATCGTGACACCGTCACTTTCGGATATGTACAAGTACCTGAGCAAGTCTGTGAAGCACATTGTCGAGAGTGCCAAGGCCTTTATCCGCTGGATGCACGGTACATGCCGCGAGACTGCGCCACTCATTGTCAACGAGGATGAAGAGCCTATCACGTTCACATTCTACTCGGACATCTCTCAGAACCCGTATGTCATTAAGATGACGCTTTCCCTGAACCAGGAGATCCACAAGGTCTTCAATATCGTTAACCGCTACTTGGATAGCTGGCGTCGCTATGATACGGTGTATAATCTCTGGAACACCAAGCGGCGTAGTGCACTCGAAAAACTTGCGGACAAGAAACCTCCGTGTGTGTACTTCGACACACGTATGGCACAGTACACTCGACTTGCAGAATCTGTACGCAACCAGCCCACAGAGAAGGACACTGACTTTTTGCAGATCAATTGCCTGCCTTTGGCCGTGTCGATCGCCAAACAAGCCGAGATGTGGAAGGATGACTATGGCAAAATCCTGTTGGAGGTGTCAAATAAAAAGCTGCTCACGATCAGCGCTACCATGGATCAGCTTGAGGCAGAGCTGGATGCAACTCCAGAAGACCTCGAGTCACTCAAGAAGGTGTTAAACACAGTCGCAGGTATTAGCGACATGGGCATGGAGATGGAGCTCGAATACGCCGACATCACTGAGCGCTATCGCACACTGCAGACTTTTAGCATTCCTGGAGACCCCACTGAATTCAAGAAGGCGTTCTCACTGGAGCAACGGTGGAGGAATCTGTACCTCGCATCGAAAACAAAGGACCTGCGTCTCGTGAAAGTAAAGGACCAGTTCAGAGGTGTGACCAAGCAAGACGCCGTGAACTTCGCCGAGGAGTGCAAGAATATGAAGAAGGACTTTCTTGAACGGGGACCGGGAACATGTTCACTCGATCTGGACGCTGGACTCGAGATGCTATCAGCTTTTCAGAAGAAGCTCACGGTGTTCAAGGCGCGGCGACAGGAGCTTGCAAACGCTGAGAACCTCTTTTCGTTGCCAATTACCTCGTATCCTGAGCTTCAGCAAATTGCAGAGGCTCTGGAAAAGCAGGACGTGATCTATTCTCTCTACACAGAGCAAAAGGAGTTTATCAGCAACCTCTCGAGTATGCTTTGGGCTGAGCTCGATGTGGCAGCCATGAACAAGGGTATTGAGGAGCTGGAGAAGCGCTGCCGCAAAATCCCGAAAGACCTGAAAGCGATGTCTACATTCGTGGAGGTGGAGAAACAGATCTTGTCTTTCAAAGAGAGTATCCCTCTAATCCAGAGCCTCAAGAATGAAGCCATGAAGCCACGTCACTGGGAAGAACTCATGACGGTCACCCAAGTTCGCTTTGATATGAATCTCAAAACGTTCACTTTAGGCAACCTGTTTGCTATGAAGCTGCATCGGTTCTCGTCAGAAATCGGTGAGATTGTAAACGCAGCTATGCAGGAGCAAAAGATCGAGCAGGAGATATTGAAGATTGAAGACTCGTGGTCGAAGGCAGTGCTGGAGCTCGTCAAGTACAAGAAGAATGGTACTGATCGCGGTTGGGTACTGCGAGCTGCAGACGAGCTGAAGATCACACTTGAAGACCACATGCTGAACCTGCAGACAATGTCTGGCTCACGCTTCATTGCAAATTTCGCAGAGCGTGTCCGCAAGTGGGAAAAGCGTCTTGGCGTGGTGAACGAGTGTTTAGATATTTGGTTCGTCGTGCAGCGCAAATGGATGTATCTCGAGAGCATTTTTGTTGGTGCGGAGGATATTCGCCAGCAACTACCCGAGGAAGCAAAGAAGTTTGACGCTATCGACAAAGCGTGGAAGACCATCATGGGAGCTACGTACAAGAACGCCAACGCAGTGGAAGCTTGCACGGCCGAAAATCGAGTGGAGACGCTGCATTCACTCTCTGAAAGACTTGACAAGTGTCAAAAGTCCTTAAGTGACTACTTGGACACGAAGCGAAATTCCTTCCCACGGTTCTTCTTCATCTCCGATGACGAGCTCTTGAGTGTGCTCGGATCCTCGGACCCAACATCTATCCAGGTACACATGCTGAAGCTCTTTGACAACGTGAAGCTGTTGAGTTTTGTACGTAACAACAAGAGCGTCGGTGCTATGGAGAGCGCTGAAGGTGAGGGTTTTCAATTCCGGACGTTATCTGCCGTTGAAGGGCCCGTTGAATCCTGGATGACCGGTGTGGAAGACGAAATGCGGGCCACCCTACAGCGCATCGCTAAGGAGGGTGTGTTTCAGTACGCTAATATGGATCGCACAAAGTGGCTGGAAGACGTACTGGGGATGGTGTCGCTAGTAGGAAGTCAAATCTGGTGGACGTGGGAAGTGGAGGATGTATTCCACCGGGTCAAAGGTGGCGACAAGTACGCCATGAAAGGCCTGGAAGGACGACTAACTGAGCAATTGAATAGTCTTGTGCGGCGTGTACGCGAGCCACTTGATAAGCTGACACGGAAGAAAGTGAATACTCTTTTGATCATTGACGTGCACGCACGCGATATTGTGGACTCGTTTGTGCGTGACAGCATTCTCAACGAGAAAGAGTTTGCGTGGGAGTCCCAACTCCGCTTTTACTGGCGGAAGGACGTGGATGACGTTGTTATCAGCCAGTGTACGGGCAACTTCCGATACGGCTACGAGTACATGGGGTTGAATGGACGACTCGTTATCACGCCGCTCACGGATCGTTGCTACATGACACTGACTCAAGCGCTAACCTTTAAGCTCGGAGGATCACCTGCGGGTCCCGCTGGCACGGGCAAGACCGAAACGGTGAAAGACCTCGCGAAATCTCTCGCACTGCCGTGTTATGTGATCAACTGCGGTGAAGGCCTTGACTACAAGGCCATGGGTAGTATTTTCTCGGGACTGGTTCAAGTGGGTGCCTGGGGCTGCTTCGATGAGTTCAACCGAATCAACATCGAGGTCTTGTCCGTGGTTTCTGCTCAACTTCGTGCAATCCAGAACGCTCTTAACTACGACAAACCTACCGTTGATATTGGTTTCGGAACCGAGATTGCTATCCACCGCACAGCAGGGTTCGCCACCTGTGGCTTCTTCATCACGATGAATCCTGGTTACGCAGGACGTACGGAACTACCGGATAACCTCAAGGCTCTCTTTCGGCCAGTGACCATGATCGTGCCCGACTTGCTGCAAATTTGTCAGATCATGCTCTTCTCTGAAGGGTTCGAGAATGCCGTGTCGCTCGCGAAGAAGATGACGGTGCTGTACAAGCTTTCGCGTGAGCAGCTATCGAAGCAGTACCATTACGATTTTGGTCTTCGAGCTTTGAAGAGTGTATTGGTTATGGCTGGATCGCTCAAACGTGAGTATAATGACATGAACGAGGACTTGGTGCTCATGCGCGCGCTGCGGGATAGTAATATGCCCAAGTTCGTATTCGAGGATGTTCCGCTCTTCCACGGACTTATCAATGATCTTTTTCCTGGTCTGGACTGTCCCCGTGTCGGATATGCAGACCTAAAAGATGCCATCGAAGCAGAACTAGTTGCCGGTGAGTATAACACGACTAACACCGCTGTGTACAATGAGCAGATTGACAAGATCATTCAAATGTACGAGACAATGCTTGTGCGTCACACGACCATGATAGTCGGACCTACGGGAGGTGGCAAGACTCTGGTACTCAACACTCTTGCTGCTGCGTCGAAAACAGCTCTGGACGAGCAGGTAAAGATCTTTGTGCTCAACCCGAAGGCTCAACCGATTGCAGAGCTGTACGGCACCATGGATCCAGTCACACGTGACTGGACCGATGGTGTGCTGTCAAAGCTTTTCCGTGAGCTCAACCAACCTCTCCCCGCTGGAAAGGAGAACGAGAAGCGTTGGTTAATCTACGACGGTGACGTCGACGCCGTCTGGGTGGAGAATATGAACAGTGTCATGGATGACAACAAATTGTTAACGCTGCCAAACGGTGAGCGTATCCGTCTACAGACTCACTGCTCCATGATCTGTGAGACTTTCGATTTGCAGTATGCTTCACCCGCTACCATTAGTCGTTGTGGTATGGTTTGGGTCGATCCAAAGAACCTCGGCTATCGACCGTACTACGAGCGGTGGCTCAAGAAGAAGTACCCGCTAGTAGCAGTGACCCCAGCGGTGGACGCTCCCGCTCCCACCAATTCACTGCCTCCGGGAACGCTTTCAACTCCACTGGAGCGCATGGTACTTCTCGAGTTGTTTGATAAATACGTGCCCAAGTGCATCGACTTCATTCTGGAAGGAGTCTTCGGAGCGGAGGAGATCGTGGCCAAGTGCCAACAAGTAATTCCGATCAGCAACATGGAAATGTGCAAGCAGCTCTGCATTTCGCTGGATGCATTCCTGCCAAGTGATGGATCATTGGATCCAACTACGGACCGGGCGAGCGTCGAAGGCATATTCTTGTTCAGTGTTGTATGGTCATTGGGAGCGGCACTGCTCGGAGCCAGTCGAGTGCGGTTCAACGAGTTCATCCGCAAGATTGCAGACTGTCCGCTACCTGCTACGAGTCTCTACTACAATTTCTTTGACTTGGAGACGCGGAAATGGCAGCCATGGGAATCACGTGTCGTGCCATACGCTGAACCAGCTCCGTTCAACTTCTCTCGTGTGTTTGTTCCCACCACAGACTCGGTCCTCTACAGCTTCATTCTCGCTAGCTGCATGCGCACGGAGAAGCCGATCCTTTTCGTAGGCGAAAGCGGCACTGCGAAGACGGTGACAATTCAGAGCTACCTCAAGGACTTGGACCAGCAGACATGCTCGACGCTCAGTGTTAATTTCTCTAGCCGTACAAGCAGTTTGGACGTGCAGACTAACATTCAAGCTAACGTGGACAAGCGGTCGGGCAAAATTTACGGTCCTCCCGCGGGGAAGAAGCTGCTGATCTTCATCGATGACTTGAATATGCCCAAAGTGGATCTCTACGGAACCCAGCAACCAATTGCTCTTCTGCACTTTGTCATGAACCGTGGCAGTATCTATGATCGTGGGAAGGAGCTTGATCTCCGCATTCTGAAAGACTTGCTGTTCATTGGTGCCATGGGACCCCCCGGCGGTGGCCGTAACCAAGTTGACCCGCGATTCGTGGCACAGTTCAACGTGTACAACCTCACACCTCCAACAAAAGAGGTGTTGAAGCACATCTACGGCTCTATCGTGACCACCTATCTGCGCAATTTCAACGAAACAATTCAAGCAAAGGGGATTAAACTGACCGAGGCTCTGCTGCAGTTCTTCGAGTTCACGCTCGAGAAATTGCCTCCCACTCCGTCCAAGTTTCACTACATTTTCAATCTACGCGACCTCGGGCGAGTTTGCGAAGGCATCTGCATGGCCACGACGGACAAGTTCGACAGCGCAGGCAGGATTGTGCGTCTTTGGCGCAACGAAGTTAAGCGGATTTTCTGCGATCGTCTTACGAGTGAGTCCGACAACGCTTTAGTGGACGGTGCAATCTCACAGATTCTACGCGATTCGTTCCCTGATGAAGCGGAAGTAGCATCTGAAGACCCTCTTATCTTTGGCGACTACGCAGACTGCATTGGACGTATCACTGGCCAGGCTGCAACCGAAGATGCTCGATTGTACCAAGACATGGAGTCGTACCGCCGTATTCGCGGCATATTCGATGAAGCATTGGAGACGTACAACCTGGACAACAAACCTATGGCGCTGGTCCTGTTTGAGATGGCACTGGAGCACCTGTCGCGCATTTTGCGTATCATTCGTAACCCGTTGGGCCACGCTCTGTTGATAGGCGTGGGTGGCAGTGGCAAGCAGAGTCTTTCACGGCTAGCAGCTTTCACGGCCGGGTACGACCTCTTTGAGATTTTCTTGACTCGAGGGTATGGCGAGGCGGAGTTCCGAGAGAATCTCAAAGACCTCTATCGCATGTTGGGCAAGAAGCCCGTCGTTTTCCTGTTCACGGATGCGCACGCAGTGGAAGAAGGCTTCCTCGAGTTCATTAACAATATGCTTACTACAGGTGTTGTCCCCGCGTTGTTCGAGACGGATGAGCGTGACGTACTCGCAAGTTCCGTGCGTGATCAAGTCAAGGCCGCGGGGCTTGTTGAAACGAACGAAAGCTGCTGGAGATTCTATGTGAACTTGTGTCGTCAAAACCTTCACGTGATTCTAGCGATGTCTCCTTCGGGTAGCACACTTCGAACCCGATGCCGCAACTTCCCTGGACTCGTGTCAGCCACCGTTATCGACTGGTTCTTCGCGTGGCCTGAAGATGCACTGCGAAACGTGGCGCAGTACTTCTTGGCCGAAGAGGCTATCCCAGAGGAATCTCGCGAGCAGGTCACTAACCATCTCGTGCACGCGCATTTGCGAGTAGTTCGCGTTGCCCATCAGTTTGGTGAAGAGCTTCGCCGCCATTACTACGTGACACCAAAGAACTATCTCGATTTCATTTCGAACTACCGGTTGCAGCTCAAAGAGAACAAGCTCAAGGTCACGGCCAGTATCGCTCGTCTCAAAGGTGGTCTCACAAAGCTCGTTGAAGCTGCTCAAGCTGTGGATGTCATGCAGATCGAACTATCCGAAAAGAAGGTGATCGTGGACGAGAAGACGCTGGCATGCGAGGCACTCATCAAGACTATCGAGGAGAAGTCGACCGTAGCTTCAAAGCAGCAAGAAGTTGCTGCTACTACACAAATTGAGTGCGAGAAAGCATCAGTACTCATCGCTCGCGAGAAAGAAGAAGCCGATGCAGCTTTGCTCGAAGCACTTCCTGCCGTCGAAGCTGCAGCCGCGGCACTGCAGGATCTCTCCAAGGCTGACTTGACGGAACTTAAATCTTTTGCGTCGCCACCACCGTTGGTGATGTCAGTGTGTATGTGCGTATTGATTCTCAAGCCCACGGGCCAAGAGCTCGAATTGGACTGGAAGGGTGCCAAGGTCATGCTGAGTAATGCCAACCTGATCACGTTGTTGAAGGAGTACGAGAAGGACAAAATTTCGTCCAAGATGATCACGAAGATCAAGACGTTCTTCAAAAACCCGGATCTCAACATTGAGAACATGAAATCGATCTCAAGGGCTGGTGCTGGGCTGCTCGTGTGGGTAGTGGCCATCGTCAAGTATCACGACGTGGCCAAGAACGTCGAGCCGTTGCGCCTCAAAGTGAAGACGATGGAGAAAGAACAATCCATTAAAGAACAGGAGCTTGCAGACCTCAAGGCTACGCTCGATCGATTGAAGACAGAGCTCGATACCTTGTCCACCCAGTTCCAGGAAGCCAACTCGGAACTGCAAGGGCTCAAGACTCAGGCAGACCAGATGCAGAAGCGATTGCAGGCAGCAAGTAAATTGCTCGCTGGTCTCGGCTCCGAGCGTACGCGATGGACAAAGGATGTCGACTCACTCAACCTGCAGAGCGAGCGACTCGTGGGTGACTGCTTGCTCACGGCTAGTTTCCTAAGTTACGCCGGTGCTTTCAGCTTCGACTACCGGTCAGACCTCATCTACCGCGATTTTTTCCAGGACATCGAGTCGCGCAAACTTCCCGTGACGACACCTTTCCGCCTAGAAAGCTCTCTCACGGACGATGCAACAATTCAGAAGTGGGTCTCTGAAGGCTTACCAGCAGACGAACATTCGGTGCAGAATGGTATTCTCACCACGAAAGCTAGTCGCTTCCCGTTGTGTATTGATCCTCAGCAACAGGCTGTGAACTGGATCAAGAAGAAGGAAGAGAAGAATAGTTTGACCGTCAAGACGCTGAGTGACCCAGACTTCATGAAGCACTTGGAGCTGGCCATTCAGTTTGGGAACCCGTTCCTCTTTGAAAGCGTCGACGAAGAACTGGACCCGATATTGGACCCGGTGCTCGAGAAGAGCACGTTCATGGAGGGGTCACAGAGACTTATCAAGCTGGGGGACAAGAATGTCGAGTGGGACGCAAACTTCCGCCTATACTTCACATCGAAGCTTGCTAATCCACACTACTCGCCTGAAGTCATGGGCAAAACGATGATCGTGAACTACAGCGTGACTCAAGACGGTTTGGCTAACCAGTTGCTGAATGTTGTGGTAGCCCACGAACGACCTGATCTAGAGGAGCAGTACAGCGACCTCGTGACGGAGATGTCGGAGAGCACCCAGCTGATCGTGGAGCTCGAAGATACGCTGCTGCGTGAATTGTCGAGCAGTTCCGGCAACATCCTAGATAACGAAGAGCTCATCGCTACTCTTGACGAGACCAAGAACAAGGCCACTGAAATCAGTGCGAAGCTCGAGCTGGCAAGTTTCACCAAGGACGAGATCACCAAGGCTCGTGAGGTGTACACACCCGTGGCACTACGCGGGTCCATTATGTACTTTGCCATGGCAGCTCTCGCGACGATTATGAAGATGTACGAAATATCGCTTGCGAGTTTCCTCACGGTCTTCCACACAGCTCTCGAGACTGCCAAACGCGATGTTGTCCTTGAGAAGCGACTGCGCTTCATGGTACAGTCGATCACGGAGATGATGTACGACTACACATGCACAGGCATCTTCGAGCGACACAAACTCATGTTCTCATTCCAAATGACGTGCATGATTTTGAGTGCTTCGGGTGATCTCAATCGAGCTGAGCTCGACTTCTTCCTAAAGGGTGATACATCTCTGGATGCCGCATCGCAGCAAAAACCTGAGGACATCACGTGGGTGTCGGGTGCTGGCTGGAAGGACCTCCTTTGCCTTAGTAAGCTTGGTGAAGGAGAAGGCAGCGTGTTTGAATCGCTGATGTCTGACTTTGCACAGAAGACAAGTGAATGGAAAGCATGGTACGACCTCGAAGCCCCTGAGCTCGCAGACCTTCCGTGTGGATACTCGGAGAAGCTATCAAGCTTGCAAAAGCTGCTGGTCTTCAGGTGTTTCCGACAGGATCGTGTGTACAATGCCATGAAGTTGTTCGTGATGGCAATGATGGGAGAAAAGTTTGTCCAGCCTCCTGTGCTGGACTACGCGCGGATTTACAGCCAGAGTGCCGCCACATCACCTATTGTTTGCATCTTGAGTCCGGGTGCTGACCCCCAGAGCGACATCCAAACGTTAGGCGACGAGTACGGGTTCTCTGGCCATCGCTTCAAATTCTTGGCACTGGGGCAGGGGCAGGGACCTCTAGCCGAGCAAATGCTAGAGGCAGGAGCAACGCGTGGACACTGGGTGCTGTTGCAGAACTGCCACTTGCTAGCTAGTTGGTTGCGCACGTTGGAGAAAATGCTTTTGGCTATGACAAAGCCTCACAAGGACTTCCGATTGTGGCTCACCACCGAGCCCACGGACAGATTCCCCTTGGGTATCCTTCAGCGCTCGCTGAAGGTGGTCACCGAGCCACCTGATGGACTCAAGCAGAACATGCGAAGTCTCTACTCGAAACTAGATCAGACGATGTTGGAGGAATGCCCTCATGCAGCATTCCGCTCTGTGGTTTACGTGCTGTGCTTCCTCCACGCTGTGGTGCTGGAGCGCCGCAAGTACGGCAAAATTGGCTGGAACGTGAGCTACGACTTTAACGAGTCGGACTTCACGATTTCACGGAAGTTGCTGAGTCTCTATCTCTACAAGGCGTACGAGGATCGCGACGAGCAGCTCCCTTGGGGCTCGCTGAAGTATCTGATCGGCGACGCCATGTACGGTGGTCGCGTCAGCGACGACTACGACCGGCGGATCCTCACAACATATTTGTCCGAGTACATGGGCGACTTCCTTTTTGACGACTGCCAGCGGTTCTACTTCAGCCGCTCAGGCTTTGACTACGTGCTTCCGGGTGCATTGGACGGCAACTCGAGCCCACTAGCACTTGGACTGGAAGACTACGTGGCCACGGTTGAAACTTTGCCATTGACAAATAGTCCGGCAGTGTTTGGGCTGCACCCCAACGCCGAGATCGGCTATTACACGAACATGTCGAAGAGCGTGTGGAAGGACTTGATCTCTCTTCAGCCCAGGTCGGCGCAGTCGGGTGCAGGTATATCCCGTGAAGACCATATCGGTAACGTGGCTAGCGACATCCAGTCAAAGGTGCCAGAGCCTGTAGATGTGGACCAAATCCGCAAGAAGCTGGGTCTTACACCGACACCCACTCAAGTGGTGCTGCTCCAAGAACTCGACCGGTGGAACCTGCTTACGGTGCGTATGCGCGTATCGCTTGGAGATCTCCAGAAGGCTCTCGTCGGAGAAATCGGTATGAGCGATGAGCTGGATGCCGTCGGCAACGCGCTGTACGATGGTTTCCTGCCAAATCTGTGGCGCTCATTGTGCCCCAAGACAGAGAAGCCGCTTGGCAGCTGGATGGAGCACTTCACACAGCGCTTCAGGCAGTACATGGATTGGATCGCAAACGGCGACCCGCGCGTCATGTGGCTTTCGGGATTAGGAATTCCTGAGTCGTACCTAACCGCTCTAGTGCAAGCCACTTGCCGAGCGAAGAACTGGCCGCTGGACAAGTCGACGCTGTATACGCGGGTCACGAGCTACACGCACGACTCGCAGTTGCCTGTGCTCGACGGCACGAGGGACGACTCCGGGTGCTACGTCAAGGGGCTCTTCCTGGAAGGCGCATCCTGGGACCTCGAGCGTGGGTGCCTCGCCCCACAGCGACCAAAGCAGCTCGTGGAAGAGCTGCCCATTCTGCAGGTCATCCCCATCGAGGCTAGCCGCCTCAAGCTGCAGAACACGTTCCGCACACCAGTGTACGTCACCCAGTCTCGTCGAAACGCCATGGGCGTCGGACTCGTCTTCGAAGCAGATCTCTACTCCACGGAGCACGCCTCGCACTGGGTGCTGCAAGGTGTCGCCCTCGCACTCAACACCGACTACTAGGAGAGCAAGTTGCCCAAGTTGAAGTCGAATGTAGCCATGATGCCATGCTTTGATTGTACCTATATTGCAATGATTATGTCCATCGATGATTACCCTCGGCTGAAGTTTGGATGTTTTTTTCTCTGGTCACTCGAGCCATCGCTGAGCTCTTCATTCCTGCTTCTACGCATAACCACCATGCGATTCCGATTCGGAGAAGACAAGCAGCGATTTGTGACCGAGATTCTCCCGCTCCTAAGTGACGTCGTTGGCTGCCAGTCCAGCTCAAGTCCAACAAGTGTGGACGTTACCACGAATTCAAGTGCCTCATGGAGAGAGGGCAACCTGGCCTCAGCAACTACCTCGAGACTGCGGCGTGAAAACAAGAAGAACTGTTTGCGTCGCGAGCTTACCACTTTGGAAGAAGCGCTTGTCCGTTTGCAGCTTGCTGAATCAAGGGCGGCAGAACACAGTGATCGAGTCGACGCCTTGTCGATGTTGCAGTGGAAACGCATCGCCTTCAAGCAGAGACAACAGCGCCAACGAGCAGAACGCGACAACAAAGTGCTCAAGCGGATGATCGCTGCGCAGTCCCTACTCGCCAAGTCAATCCTCAGCGGACGAGGCGACCTGCTTTGGGCAATCCTCAAGATGCGACGAGCGTGAAACAACACGCAAAAGCGGAGTTACGCACGCAGCAACATTTAAAGAAATACACAAAGGAATGTATGTCTGCCAACACATATCTATTATACAAAGTGTCCTACACACTGCAATCAAATGCTTATTAAGCGAACGGCTACTGCGGCCTTTATTGACTCTTTTGTACGGTGAGCACCTGCGTGCAGCGAGAACAACTTCCAGGCGCGTCTCACACAAAACAGTCGTGTACAGACGGATGCGTACACTGGACTGTGGTCTTTAGGTCATACTGGGTCTAGTCGTCGAATGCCTCCAAGTGCTCGCGCCGACGCTTTTTGTTGCGAGTAGGGGGCCCAGGACCCGGTGGAGCGCCATACTGGCCGTTGGCATACGACATCATGCCGGCCACGCACTGGGTCATCGCTTCCTTGTGGTCTACAATAGGGCGCGGGTAGTCTTTGCCGATGATGCACCCTGCGGCATGCTGCAGAGTCATTGGGGCCTTCCACGGTTCATAAATGTACTTGGCAGGCATCTTCTTCAGCGCTGGGATATATTTGCGGATGAAGTGGCCTTCGGGGTCCGATTTCTTGCCGAAGCTGATCGGGGAGTATACGCGGAAGTAGGCCGTGAAGAAATAGCTGCTGCTAAGCCAGAGCCAATTGCCGGCGTTAAGACTCCAGTCGTGATCGACCAGGTACTCTTGGAAAACCTCGAGTCCACGCACCCACGAAATGTACAGATCACCGCGTGTTAGGAAGCATGCTACCGAGTGACGCGCTAAGTGATGCATCCAGCCTTCCTCCTTCAGCTGAGTCATGATGGCGTCGATCCACGGGAAGCCAGTCCGACCTTCTTTCCAAGCTTGAAACTGCGAGCGAGCGAGCTTGTCGTCATCGGTCATGTCTTCCTCCTTCTCTGGAATTGTGTGTCAGCGCCAGTTGACCTGCAGGCACATGGGGCTCTCCTCCATCTTATCAAAATACGGATTCGCATGACCATGGCAATGGTAGAACTCCCGCCAAAGAAGTTGCCCTTCCAAGCTCACAGGAGGCTGCGACATCTTTTTACTGCGTTCTTGAATCACCTTCAGTTGATGAAAAAACGTCCGTGGACTCATGCAGCCGTAAAACAAGTATGGGCTCAACGCTGTCGTCGAGGGAGTCGGGGGGATCTGTGCCGGGGACGTATTGGGCTTTTCGAACTTGGCTACTAGCTCTTCATCTTTGCAGTACTCTGTTAACATACTCAGTGCCTTCTGCTCTCCGCCATAAAGGAACGAGTGTCGCTCGATAGCCTCGTAGCCAAAGTCCGTCAGTTCTGGAAGTGTAAACAGCTTTTTAGGGCCCGCACTCTCATCAAGCTGCTTGGCTTTCTGCTCCTCTTCTTCCTCCTCCTCTGTCTGCTTCACCACATAGTTCAGCGTATCTCTATCCTTCCAGTAGTCCAAAACTTGCTGGTACTTCTTACTGGGCTTCCACGCTAAAGCAGGCAGCGACTCCGGCGGGGGAAGAGGCTTGGGCGGCTTGCGTTGCTTGCCCACCTCACGAAGGAGCGTCTGGTACGTTTTGGGTGCTCTACCGCCATAGCCAGCGATCACTGCATCCAGATCGAACAGCTCGTAGCCGTGAGTCACGTGCGTCTGCACGCCCAGGCGCGTGGCCAGCGTCTTGACGCGCTCGTCCCTCTCCACGGCGTACAGCTCGCTCACCGCATCAAAAAAGAGGTGCGTAACCCCCCAGGCAGGCAGCAGCCGTCCCAGCACTTGCAGAGCGTCCCCTGTAGCCACCACAAGCCGCGCGTCTCCAGCGCTTGAGCCAAGTCCTGGACGCTCTCGAGCACAAACTGGAAGCGGTTGGCGCCGCAGCGCATGAGCTGCGGGCGGTGGATGACGTACAGCGGGATGAGCTCCCCCTCTTGCTGCTGCATCAGCTGCAGCGCCGCACTCAGCGCCAAATTGTACGCAGGTCCCGCCGGAACCACACGACCACCTTTATGACAAGATCGTCGTTGAAGTGAAATAGCCATGACACAAAATATGTAGCCATGATACAAATTCTTCGATGTATGTGCACCCCACCAATTTGAAGTGCGGCACACGACGCTTCCCTCACTCCGCAATCCGCGCAAGAAGGTATCAGAGCCCCCATGTCGTCGTCCTCCGAGCAGCGCGTGGCGTTCCGGTCGAGCGCCGTGGTCACGGGCTTCGAGGGCAAGGTGGAATGCGTGACGCACTACTCGTCGCGCGTGGTGGTGGGCTCCAAGGACGGGCGCCTCGCCATGTACGACACGCGCAAGGGCACGTCCACGTGCACGGCCT